>JAPYZR010004887.1:0-11558 GCA_030522945.1 Trichopria nigra
TTATTTTCAACAATCAAAAAATTCTATTCTCGTGAATATTGAGTTAAAAAATCTGAAAAAATTTGAGAATACATATCTTGTTAGTACCTATCGAAAAAAGAAATTGAGAGCAAAATTAATTTTTGGGGTGGCCCGCTTCACGTGGAATGTCCCATGTATGAAAACCATTAAAAATTTTCTTCCACAAAAAATATTTGGTCATCGGTCCAGTCAATGTGTTATCCTATTATCCTATATGTAGGATTTCCCAGAAAATAATTCAACGGCAGCAGTATTAAAACAATTATTATATAGTTTATTCTAACGTTTCGTAAAAATTACACTATTTTTGAAATGACAGGTATGTGATGAGTAAATTGGGATTCCTGTTCAAGCTGGTATAGGTAGAGCAGTCGTATAGTTCAGCGATCCGAATAATTTTCAATATCTCGTTTCTAATTATTGTTTTTGCACGTGCCCAACCTCCGGTGTTGTTCTACAGCTTTTTTTTTTACACGTAATTTATCATACATTTCCTTTATTTTAAGAGCTGTACATTGTAAAATAATTATTAAAATTCGCTTTTTCGTTATATCATACCGAGCTATTGTCGGTTGAGGATTGGCTCAAGCGCATTCGTCAGGTCGTTGACATCACAATTGGACCGGCAAATTATTGAAATTATATTGTTTGAATCGAACAGTAATGAGTAAACTCAATAATCAAAAATAAATAAATGTATAAGCATTATCTTTTACTTTTCAAGGTGTGCTATAATTGTAACTCCAATATTTCCCGATTCATTGAATCGAATTATGAGACGTTTCGAAAGGATTGTCAGATCGCGGTGCACATTTAAGAAATATAAAAAAAAAAGCGATTAAGTAGTGACGTCAGCAAGAAATCGATATATCTATATATACTTGTTACGCGTTTCGAGAATGATTGTGAGTAATGGTACTTTTTTATTTACCCGCGAAAGTAGTATCTTCATTCTCATTTTCATATTCTGTTTTTTCTATTGTCCAGTTTTTAATGTAAGGAAACATTATTGCATTATATTTTAATTTTTAGTGAAATAAATATTTGTATGATATACTATAAATCCCAGTAAACCAAGAAGTATTCAAGTACCAGAAATAGGATTAAGAATGATAGAGAAGTATTCGTTTGTGTCCAATCTCTAGTCTACCTTTTAACGGTTTAATCCATCCGACATTTGTGTTTATCGGTTTGCGTGTTAGCCGAATTTTCTCCTTTCTTAAGGATTTGGACAGTTATTCTGACAATTCTCTAACATGTGGTAATGATGTATTTGTATAATTATTAGGATTAATATTTTTTATTTTGTGTGCTATTGTATGTATGATGTGGACTCGCGTATTTTCGATATAAATTTAATGTAAATAAATTGTAATAGTAAATTATTATGGTACAAAAATATTGAAGTTTAAAAAGTAAAAATATATGATTTACAAATTACATACGACATATAAGTCAACATAGGACAAATTTGAGACAATTATGAATCATATAAAAAAACGTAATATAATATACTGGAGATATCGATTGCATTTCAATCATTTTCTTTTTCAGCGAGGATAACCAATATTTACTTAGTCGTCCGTAAAAATGGTTGACATCACTTAAAGTATGTCAACTCTTCTGAATGGGCTGGCACTAAGTATAGTCACAATGTTACAAACTTCTTTTTACGTGCGTCAATTAATTCTAATATTGTATCAATCACTATTTATCCAGCGGAATCAAATTGATGATTTACACGTATATATAACAAACAATTAATCTACAGCTAATAATTTCAAATTATTTCACCCATTATGAATTTTTATTATAATTACTAAAATATTTTGGCGGACAAAATTACTCATAAGAAATCAAGAGATTTTTAAGGTCTTATATATATGCAAAAGGACAAAAAAAATTTCCTTTAAAAAAAATGGACTATACTACATGTTGGAATATATATATGTAACAAGGTATGTAAAACACATTTTAAAAAATTCGTTCCGGAGCTCCTAGAACAACTTGAGTAAACGTCGTCCGGGGACAGAAACAATTTTTTTTCTTTCTATAAGGTTAGAGAAGTACACGGGGATTTATAAACATATTGAAGTTTGAAGAAATCGCAAGCATTTTAAAAATTACTTTGATTTTCGTGAGAGAAATATACATATATATATATTTTTTTAATAATGTATATTTTAATAATGCGCACATGTAATTTATGCCTAATCTCATATATATATTGGTTTCATCCAAACGTGATGTCGGTATTCCGCACTGCCTGACTATAATTAGACAAATACTACTGAAATCGGAATGTTGAAAGATATATACCGCAATTATTACAATTATTTTCGGATAATTTCAAAATATCGTTGGTCTGTAAAAAACTGTAAAAAAAATGTACATTTTAATAGTTTTTTTATATATTTGTTCGTTGTGCTGTTTGAGGGGTTTCGGTCTATTTACAGTCAGACCGTGTCTTCTTAAACGTCGCGTTTCACTGAAATCTGTAAAAACGGCGATACAAAAAGAATACACATGTATATATTTTTATTTATTTATTTATTTATTTACTTAAACTTTTGAAACCAAATATGTAATTTCAAAATACGACATGCAAAACATTTATCTATATTTTATACAGATAAAATACAAGTACGTGTACATGCATTGAAAGTCGAAGTTGCATTTTTACGATGCATTTGCGAAGTTGGAATCATTAATCGATATCGTAAGATCGTCGGAAAAAAAAATATATATATACTCGTCGGAAGGGAAGAAATTCGTGATCCGAGTATAAGGATGACGTTGGTTACTCAAATAACGAAATAAGCGGAAATTCCGAATTTACTGTGTAAGACGAGAAAAAGTGACAAGGAAAGTCGGTCGGAATTTTCGACCTTCCGAAAAACCTACTGCGAGGCTATCGCGAGTCACGATCGCTTCATCAATTTCAATAAACAAACAAGTCATTTGTTACTTCATTTCGGCGTTAATGCAAAGATATATCGATTTTCCATGTTTTCGCGTACATTTTAAATATTTGTTTCAGAAATGTTTAAAAAGCCTTGTCGACCAATGGAGACAAAAATTAAAGGGGGGGGGGGGGGGGGGGGTAATAATAGCAATTAACGAATTGTTATACATTACACCGAAATCCATAACCGAAGCCCAGGCCAAGTATAATGATATTATTCGAAACAAAGTTCCTATCATTTTCGAAGACACACGCGGGTTTGCTTCAATTTTTCAAGATATTGCGTGCCTGGATGCATTTTGTCGAGATGCCATAAGTCAACGTTTCTCTATTATTTTTCGATTATCCGCGTTCGTTTGAATTTCCAACGTCAACTGGAACACGCCTTATATACTGTGGGTGTATATAGTTAACAACAATTACTCTCAAGACTTATTCGCTATTTATTAAATATTATCATTGTTGTTTTATTATTATTTTTTATATGCTATTCTGATGACGAATATGAAATGTGATCCCTGCAGAAAAGGTTATTTAGAATATCCAGACATGACGTCCGTAGATACACTTATCTTACGGAAACTAGAACTTTCCGAAAAACATTATTGGAATCCTTAATAGCACATAATTACCATACATATAACTATCATATGATACATATGATATATAGCACTATCATACGATACATATGATACATCTAATCAGAATTATATTTTGTGGCCACTAAATCCAAGGATCGCACCGTCGGTCTATATAAGAGACCTGAAACAACGTCTCAAAATATAGAAACATATACAAATAACAAAGTGCATCACTGAGAAAACAATTCTCAAATGTGAATAAATTGAATCCTTTATACAACACAAGAATGTGATATGCGTTCGCCTCCAGTAAATCCAAAGACGTCAGTGCAGTTTTTCTTCAAATGGGTGTGTGGGTATTTACAATAAAACCTTCAGTAAACGACCTGAAATCGCTTTTTTCATTCTACTACATAATGGCACTGTTTGCTGTTTCGTCGACTCTAAAGGAGCTGCATTACGACGTCGCATTTTCTGAAAATTACATTAAGTTAACTGATGACAAGTAGCGCAGGAATATTATTAAAATGTGCCATCGCACAAACAATTTGCATGGCGACAACGACACATGGCGCCTTTAAGGGGAAAAAAGGGCGCCAAGATGAAGGGCAATAAAGCAATATACTCGATGCTTAAGTGGCAAATGAAACGGGTAATGGAGGATGTGACTCTTGAGATGAAAAGATGCAAGATGGTATATATGCGTATACATATGCTATCACTTTTTTTTTTAAATTCTAGAATCAATCGTTTTCTATAAGTTTTCGAAATTTGCGAACTTGAATATAATTGGGCTATTAGATCACAACATAATTGATGATGATCGATAAACATGTTATGAAATTTCTTTTAATTACGAAGTTTATCAACAACTTTTAGTCTTTTTCGTAAACATGTCGTAAATAGGTCTTCGCAAATTTGAAAAAAATTTTGAAACGTGCAGATTTTTCATTTCTTTTCTTTATCAACATTTTTTTGCGTATGATAAATTTTCACGCATGCTCATTTAAAATAAATTTATCCAAGAATTTACTTATTTATTCGTAACCTTTAAAAATTACATTTGTATATTTTGATAAATGCGTCATACATTATTATTGCAATAATGCGAGTTATCGAATTTCAATAAAATGTATGAACTTTAAAAGAAAAAAGGAACTCCGTCAAATGAATACTCGTGCTCTCCCATTTGCGTACGTACATTTATACCTTCTCGTATGTACACTTTATCCAGGGTCTTGGCCGGAAGTAACACCGGCTTTTCTTCATCATCTTCTCGCTATCTTGCATTCCATTTCATGCATCGGTCGTTTCCATAAAGGAGAATATAATGTGCATCAACAATTTTTTTGAACGCTGACTCATAAATATTTTATGTTCGCATCTATCATGGTTGAAGTGCGTATTTTTATAAAAAGTAATACCATTACGTGTACGACCAAACCTTATATTTTTCATAACTTTTTTCACTTCCCCATAATAATTTTAACTTTTTATTTTACAGGGAACTCCTCATACATATTAGACTTTAGTATTATTTAGTAATTGTGATATTCATTTCATTTTGTTACTTAAACTATTACATTTATTATTTGCAGTTTATTTAAGTTAATAAAAGTTTGATAATTTTATTTCTAAAAAATACGCCAATAAATATTATAACATCTAATATATAATACACCAGGTAAATATGAATTTGACCTAAAGTGTTTATAGAATTTAACGAAAAGTATATATTTATTCTTTGTACGAAAAAATTAGATTTGGAGAGACTATTTGCAAATACTTTGGTAGTAAGTGTGGGAGAAATTATTTGGGAGTGATGTATTTCACAGTATACCTTCCGTTGGCTTGCTTAAAGCTGCTCCATACTTTTGTATTGAACAAAGTACTGGAAAGTTAAAATCAACCGTAAATAATAAAGTATAAAAAGAAAATAGTATAAGTTAGAGACTATTGGGCGAAATACTTTGAAAGAGAGCGTGGGAGAAACTATTGGTCAAGGTATAATCTAATCCCTCCCATTGTCTTGCCCAAAGACACCCCATAAAGCGACCCATATACTTTTGCAGAAATTATAAAAAAAGTATATATTTATTTTTTGTACAAAAATTAGATTTGGAGAGGCTATTTGCAAATACTTTGGTAGTAAGTACGGGAGAAACTTTTTGCGAGTGTACAGTATAGCTTCCAATGTTTTACTTAAAGATGCTCCATACTTTTGTATTGAACAAAGTACTGGGGAGTTAAAATAAACCAAAAGTTCAAGTTAAAATCTTAAGTTAAAAAGTTAAAATCACAGTGTTGTTCCTTTCCCTCTACTCATATCTATACTCACAAGTTCTCTTACGCATTTCTAAAATGTTAGCCTTGTACAAAATTATAAAACGACACTCATTGCTTTTTTACAAAGTATTTAAAAGTCTTTAAATGCATTTAAAAATTACGAGACATATTTGGGATAGTTTTCTTCTTTGAAAATGTTTCTTATTTTAGTGACTACCAAATATAAGTGATTTTGGATCCATTCTGCTGCTAGGAAGTAGTTATAAAAACTAATGGAATAAAAAATCACATTTAAAATGTTTGCGAAGTGTTCAAAGTCCATCACAGAAATGTCAGTAAAGTGTGAAATTGGGCATATAAATACACATTCACATTTTAAGAATACCTCTTCCTTATTTTTATGAATGCATCAATAAGAAACGCTTGGTAGGTACATTATTAGAATATCGAAATTTGCATTTTGCGACTAACAAAGTACATACATGAAGCATAATTATGTGTTCAGAAAGAATACCACTATTGTACATTTCTAAATAAATGAGTAAACATTATGGTTTATTATGTTTTAATATTATTAGGAACATAAAAATTTGATGTTTTAACTGAAAGGTTACAACAATAACAAATTTTGAAAATTTAATGTTAAGATGTCGTTTAATCTCAATCTTATAAGAAAACTATACAATTGATTCATATATCTATAGCCTGCCGATGTCCTTTTATATCCTTGGTACTGCTGCTTATAATACTTCTGACTTCTTGATGAAACCAACCACTGTGCTGGTCATTTACGCGTCACCGTAATAAAATGTAAAGTTAACTCCGAAAAAAATGGAAAAAAAATCCACAAATTGATGTCTCGAAAACCAATCCATAACAAAATTGTTTCAATGTGGCATTAAATATGTATAGAACATATTTATTAATTTGTAAATAACGGTAATTGCATTACGAAGATTTATTAAGCAATAAAAATTAATAATAATAACACAGTTTACAATTTTCATTGCTGATTTTTCGTTAATTGTATATAATTTTATATTTATTTTATTGTTAAAACAATGCATTTAGAAACTGATGTTTTCTTCTATCTATCATGTAGCAAACACGATTATAATTTGTCTACAGAAACAAAACAAAAATGGTATACTATTATTTTTTGTTAAAACTTGACAAAAAAGAGGAGTGATATTTCAACCTATACTTTTTACGATAAAACCAGTTGAATTAATTACTAAAATCATGTATCGTATTATCGTTCTTGTATTCTTTTTATTTCATTCAAAATATAATAAAAGTCACTTGGAAAAGTTTTTCCCGAATTTTCTTTTAGCGAACTTTTGCATAACAATATCAAATGAGGAATCACATTACTAACGCTTGAAATCAAGTTTGCAACGACCTCGAAATCCATCAAGTATCCCAAGATATATAGGAGGAACGAAAGTTAGTCCGAAGTAAACTGGAGCGATGTGGTCAGTTCCCCAAGGTGCGTATTTGCCATATAAAATTGTTATTTTTTAATGAATAGCATTAATGTAAATATTAGTGCATAATTAATTAACGTTTTATCATCGTATTTAAATTATTTTTCCTCACTATCACACAATCGCACCAAAACAAAGACAATCATGAACTATGTAATTAAAAAACAAATAAATGTTGGGCTTCTCCTTCGCTCGATCTTACTATAAATAAACGATTTTTTCTAATTTATATAAAAGTTTAAAATTTACCGATCGAGTTGTTTCAGTGTTTTCATACTATAGGAGTATTACTTTTATGTGCATCAATTTTTCCGAATTAATCTTTTCAGGTAGAATATTTACATTCGACACAGTTCGCCGCCAATTTTGTTTCATTTTTCGGCCACTCCATACTCCGACGATTTGTACGCGTATTTCGACTGTTTGCTGATAACACATAACTGTTGGATTGATTTCCGCTTTATACCTTGATAAATAATCCATAAAATACACACCTACAATATTCCAATTTATATATCGGCATCGTTACGAGTATATGCTGTAATGATTAAAAAAATAGATATAGATATTAGATAAATAATCTAAACAATGTATATAAAGGTTCTATCATTTTTGTCAACTTTCGTATAAAAATATAAACATTTTGTAAGTGCAAAAATACAGATTGTAACATATATCCGGAAAATTTGTAAGAAACATTGATGTATAAAATTTAAGCGGCATTTTTATACAATGACCTCAAATTTTCTTTATTCGAGCTAAATGAAGAATGCACAGAAATGTTTCATATAATGAAGGCATGTCTCGTTGCAAAGCGTCTGTTTGTTCCATTTGTTCTCGCACCCAAGTGCATAATTTAGCGACATAAAGTATATACATACATCCTACGATAGAAGCACTTCTTAAATATACATACAAGTGTATGTATGTGTGTATGTCTGCTGCAAAACGTATATATAATACAGGACAAACACAAGAGTGATAAAAAAAAAGAAGTTGCGTATTTTGCAAATTATTCTGTATACGTTGAATGCATGTCTGCTTCTAATGGGAAAATATATCAAATGCTCTCTCAGCGACAGGGTAATTTAGCTGTCTCAACCAAGACTTCAGATTTGCTTGTTTCCACTTCATTTTATGTACCGTGTTTATTATCAGAAATAAAGAATATGAGTTTTAGTTTATTTAGAGTCTATATTTCAATAATAAATTATTATACGTACTTTTTAACACATAATTATTCTTATAATTTCAGCCGATTTCTATACTGAATGCGATCCAATATGTGGCTTTTGCTATGGCTGCATATTCTTTCCTAAAAGAAAAATGATGATTCTACTCTGGTAGAAATTTTGGCCTGGCCAGGGCCCGTTTTCATAATACACAGAGTTTAATATCCTGCTTGGTCAAGACTGTTTTCAAAATTTCTACTACGGTAGTATAATGTTCATATGAAGAATATAGACGAATTAATATTAAATTCATATTAATAATCTTGGTGAATTTAATATTAAACTAATATTAAATTAATATCACTTTATATATAATATTTATCAAAGACATATCAGTATATAAATCACATTTGACTAGGGATTAGGTGTGAAAATTTAATGCCCTAGTAGAAGATAAAACATGTTTCTGGACAATGTTGGCCCTTCATGCTTTCATTTCATGCCCTCCCACGCGTATATGCATAATAATTATAACAATTGATTTATATTATTTTAATAAAATTTATAATAATTTATATACATTTTATGTAAAAGAAAATATGTGTATATAAATAATTGTTATAATCCAAGATAAAAATAAAGCGACCAGACACGAAATATTAGAACAGGCAGTGATCTATTTAAAGATTTTTCAATCAGTCCCATCTTCAGTGATTGTTTAGAAATCTTTACGATTTTCTGTAAATGACAGAAAAATATTAAAATACACCTGAAAATGAGGAAAGAACACTGGAAATTGAAAGAAAAAATCAACTGCGTCACTTTTTACATGAAATTGTATTCTACATTTTGTCGAACATATAAAAAAAAGGTGATCAAACTGTATATTACGAATCGAAAAAAAGAAATGAAAATTGAACACGGATCACAAAAAATAAATGTGACTATACCCACAATGGCCCAACCATCACTTTCGCGTCGTTTGGAGTCGTATATTAAGCAGATAATAAACGCATGATACAAATATCAAATAAGAATAAATAATAGGTGAAAAGTTTAGTGCCATCGCTAAAAAATAATTTGGGTATGATACATGACGCCAGTCCAATCTTGACGACCCTAGCTGTAAAATTCTAATCATGATAGTCCTTGGACTCCTCGGTCTGTTATACATATATGATTTGCATGATTACAAAAAGAAAATATTTCCCTGATACTCAAGTGATGATGATTTACGCGATAAATTAGTCTCCCCATTTCGTTCTATTAAAACAGAAGCTTGAACGCAGAGACGAAGAGCAACAAATTAATAATCGATAAACCGATTGATTTCGTCAGCACAGGTGAGACGTAGTCGCGCCGTTGCGGGTAAACTGATTCACAGCACCGGATGCTGTTAACAACCAGGAAACCGCAAAGCTTCAATGACGCTCGTTTTCTGTATTTTCGATCACTACCGCATCGTTGTTTGTTGCAAATTTAGCTTGCTGAAATTTTGTACGATTAAAGACTATAAAGTTTTCGTCTATTGTGTGTAATAGATGAGCCTGAAGTTCAATCACATTCGAGTCTCACTCCTTTCATTAGAATGGAATTCAAATGCATTGAAAGCTTTTAGAACACCTCATTTAAACGTAAAAAACGCTTACTGAACACTTTGGGAATCCCTTACAAAGGGTTTTTAATTTTCACTAGATTTATTCTCGTATATCCAACCCAATTAAAAAAAAATTGATATTCATCTTACACCTATAGTTTTCAAATGATGCGAATTGAATTCGAAAGAATTCTTACAGTTTATAAGAGGAGCACATTGCGCACATCCGTCAATTAGCGTCATTTGTGATTGGTCCCAGAGGATGAGGAGCACTATAGGTACCCGGCGAGATGATGGCGTACTCATCTCATCCAAGAATGGATTCATCCCTGTCTTAAGGCAACACGGATCGATGTTCTCGCACTTGTTTGAGTGTATACTTGAAATTTCAATAAAGTATTTCACTTTCCAGTGAGGTAAATCGCTATATACGTCCCACAAGCGTACTTTAAGAACAATAAAGGGTAAAAATATTAATTCGATAAGAAATGTGATTTTGCAGAATTACGAGAAAGAATAATAAGAATAATATAATAATAAGAATCTGAATTTCTGAACCTGGTAAAAATAGGTATGTGAAATCCAACAATAAATGCTGTCATTTTCAAATGTTACACACACACATATATATATATATTTAAAAAAAAAAAACATAATTAACTGTTTGGGTGACATATATATATTAAAGATGTACAGTATAAATATATGTATATATAAGTTTTGAACCATCATGGGTAGAATACGAAATTCCAGTAGATTATATACGAAACCCGAATTATTGCGTCACCACAATGACGTACGCGTGAACTTTTCTTAGATTATACCGCCATTAAATTCAGAAAGAGGTTGAATTAAACTTGACTTACAAATAAAACTAGAATAAAAATGGAGACAATAATTGGATACCCGTTAATAGAGTTTGTATGGATTTTTAATCAAGATAAACGCATTGCGATGCGCTATACTACAAGCAAGTTTAATGAGGAATTTTGCGAGACACACTTCGCTAAGTGCATCATACGTTTGCACGGCCGTAAATTCGTTGGAAAGAATGAAATATAAAAGAGTTTTTTATATACAATATTCCTGTATGTAAAAATAAATAAAATAATCGAATGACAATTAAATTCAATCTTCTCTCTCTCACTCTCTCTCTCTCTCTCTTTCTCTCTCTCTCTCTCTCAATGGCGTAGGGAAACTGCAGAAAACCTACGCCTGGGTATATAGCATACATTTCATTTTACAACCGCAACAATCGCATGTTAGTTAATAAATAACTTGAGTTCTTGATTTCGCTGGTTTCGGAATGGCCATTCATATTCCAGATATTTTTGAACTGTTCATTTTGCTATTACTTCGACCCGCACCGTAGGTAGGCACGAAGTATTGAATTTGGTAAGCTTTGAGTTTCTGAGTTTCATACTTTCAGAATTTTTTATAAGAAAAGTA
>JAPYZR010004887.1:11584-29505 GCA_030522945.1 Trichopria nigra
CTCATTTTGTTCGTTAGTTCTTGATCTATATCCTGATATTTTTTATTTTAGCTGCACATTCTTACATCAAGCTCTATAGTCTCCGCAATTCACACACTTAAAAAATTTTTCATCTTGTTTTTTTGTAGCTTTGATAACTCACGAACTAAAAAAGATATCAATATAATTTTTTTTTTCCAAATGTGTGCTTTGACTTAACTTAGATCTGATTAGATTTTGGAATATATCCATACTAAAATGGAGGGGGGGGGGGGGGGGGGAACAAAAAACGTTGATAAACTTTATAAGTATATTCAATTATTGAGGCCCAAAGGGCCGAATCGAGACAATCTAGCGAGCGAAGCGAGCCGGGGTCCAGGGGGCAGAGTCCCTTGGTGGGGTAGGAGGCCGAAGGCCGCAGGGGCGAAGCCCCTAGTTTTGTATTGCATTTTTGGACTCAGTATGGTCTGAAACGTCGACATTTCATGAAAAAAGTGGGTGTCATTTTTTTCGGATGATCAAATTCAATACTTCGATCCAACATCTGGTATGGGTCCAAGTAACTGGTATGGGTCCAAGTAAAATAGGCAGATGTTCCTGATTAGTGTACCTTTTGATGTTTTGTTTACTCTTTTTACTTTGTGTCCATAAGCTTGCAATCTCGTTTGTAAGTTCTTCGACATCAACAGAAGGGCGAATGTTTTTGAGGACAACTTTGTAATTTTTGTCGTTTTTATACGTTGGTATGTGTAGAATTCTGTTTTTCCCTTTTTTAATTCCTCCACAATATAGAGGTAGATATTTTTCAGAAGTGCTGGGTTGTATTATTTAATTTCAGGTATTGATATAGTTTTTAATGTAAATTTTCATCAATTACTCTAAGTAAATCCGTGATTTGATGTCGTCCGTTAACGTATATACAGGCGGTGATTTCTGGGTGTTTAGTTGTGTTTACCGCAATATCTTGCGATTTTTCAGTTAGCGATCAATTGTGATTTGGAACCCGCTCATTGCTTTGAAAAATTCATGAATACACTGAATAGGAGAATGTGCTCGTTTAAATAGACCCTATGAGTACAAATGTACCTCCTTTGCTCCGTATCTTGAAATATTTGAACGTACTTCTCTCCAATACGTTCGATAGCCTGAGTGTGGCCCGTATGGCCGGTGTGGCGGTGTAAAAATATTTTATTTCAAAATTGTAACATTTTTGACACTGCATTTAGTCAAGGAAAATAATAAACCTAAAAAAGTATCATTAAATGAATAAAATGTTTTTGTATGCGCATGCAAAAGAAATGAATAATTTGTTTTTATGAATATAATGTAATAAAAATTTGAGAAAAAGTCTATTAAATCTTCAATCAACATTCTCAAATGTGAATAAATAATGAACATGCAAATCTTTTTTGTTCTTAAAAAGAGTAAACATAATAACAGTACTAAATCGATAAATAAGTAAACAAAACTACATCTATGTTGGAAAACATGAAAATCAAAAACATTTTTTGTTATTATTTATATAATTATTTTTATACATTTCATAATGTTTTTATGTAATTACAATATTAATTCATATGGATGACTAACCTGAATACATATATTCTCTTAAAGCTAATATAATATGTACACACTCTCGAAATACGTTCATAAAGAAAGAAATTACATCATAATTCATATTAAAAAAGTTATACGTATGTTATTTATGTAAATGTTATTATACAATTTCCTATATGTATTGTATAAACTTAAATGTAATAATATAACTGCTTTAAATTTAATAAATCAAGAGTAAATATATTTTTATGTATTACGTCTAGTCCATTAACTGAAAATTATCAAATTTTTCTGCTAGATAAAATCCAGCTTTTACTTGTCGGCCTCCGAAAAATCTTCCATTTAAATCAACAACAGCTTTTATGGCACTTTCAATCCTCTTGAACTCCACAAATATACGAACAGCCTCCTCAGCAGGAACATCAGGTACTTCGTGAATGACAACTCGTGCCACATCCCCATATTTTACATTGCATTCATCTTTAACTTCAGGTTCCAGATCATCATCTACTTCACCAGGGCCAACCATATTTCTTAAAAGTACAACCTTACTAGGAGATTTCATGATCTCTGTTATGGTTGGTTCTTCTGGAATTTGTTGCTGTGGCGTTGATGTAGGGGATTGGTTTAACGAATTAGGTGGTATTGTAACTTGCTCTCGTTCACCAACAATTCTGCCACCCCTTTTGCTAGTCTTCTCTACTTGTAAGGCCACCGACATGCCTTGCTCTTTCTTCCCAAGACCTTGACCTTCTTTAAATCCATATTTTGCCATGATTTTTGCGGCAATTGATGATGTTGTATAACCTGAATTCATACTTTGTTTTGGACTAGGTAGTTGAGCTTCTGAACTTTCTTGAAGAGAAGGAGGTGGTGCAATAGCCACACCACCTGCAATGTTCCTAGGCCCTCTCTCCTCTTCTCTATCTGGTGCAATCATTGAATTTACTGATGATACTTGCATATCATCAAACCGTAAATCTCGTCGCCTTTTCCGTTGTTCTGTTTCGTGTTCATGTTCACGATCACGAATATCTCGCAATTCTTTAACAACTTTTTCGTATTCGTTTGGCCACATCGGATCATATTCATTAATAACATTCCAATCGTATTCAGCAGCAATGCCTAAAGTACATGATATGTTATTAGGAGACGATTTAATAACATCTTCATTTTTGTCCTTTTCTAATGACTTCGGTTTTAGATCAATTACAGGTGCTAATACATTAGCTGATCTTCTGTATTGTTCGCGTTTGGGTTGCGTTGTTGCTGCCTTTTTCAACTGCAGTTGAGACTGTAGCAATTTAATTCCTGAAGACCATCCTGCTACTTTATCCGATGTTCTATGTTTATCGAAATCGTCATACAGAGACATTTTATGTGTATATTATTACTTTGCTTAAGTTATAATCAATCGAAAATGAGCTGCTATACGTTCTTACATATAAACAAAGTAAGATAGGTTTGAGGTACTTTAGAATAAACAAAGCACAGGCCAACTGAAACTTAATGATGTGAGGCAACGGGCTCATAAAAAACGGTCCGATAAAAATAACAATTATTTTCTTAGTTTATTAACTCTTGAACACTGCACTACACAGCACAACACTGAACACCTGACAACTTGTCATGTGTTCATGAGATGAGTTGGGAGATTGCGCATGCTTATGGAAAACTAAATTTTGGAAAAATGCGCTGATAGACGCGCCGCCTCGCCGCGTGGCCTGGAACCGTGTGTACACTGACTGACGATAATACATATGTATATGGACTGTGTATGTGGCACACGTAATTTGATATGCCTGGCATGCATATATCATTTATCAATTGGATATTGGGATCTGATTTTACTTACAATTATTGACGCATATCAAGCAAGTATTATTCAGAAAAGATTTGTCGAATGTCGAAATCGTTACATTCAGTTATTTGATATGCACTGTTGAGGTTAGTTACAGATAATACAGACAATACAGATTGAGGTTAGTTTTAATAAAAAAAAATTCAAAATGAAATCGGGGATGTATTACAAATGTTCGAATGACTACACGGTCGAATTTTTCGAAAGCCTATTTGCTATTCGAGCTAATTGGCGTTCGAACATTTGTAATGCATACGAAATGGGAGCTGTGTTATTTTTAATATTTACATAATTATATTATCGGTAGGTGTGGTGGTCTTAAAAAATAATGATGTCGAGAAAACTGGTAAAAACTGCAATAGTTGGTGCAGTGACCGTAGGAACTTTGGCATCACTGCGTGTTAATGAATATGACTTCGGAGCTATAGGCATTGTTAGACTTGGGAGAGCTGCGTTTACGGTTCTTGATATTGGAAGTTATTATAAAAAAGAACTCTATGGTACAAAATTTGACGTGGACACAGCTGAATATCAAATTGTCAAGTCAAAGGCGCACCAATATGGAGCATCTAAGTTGCTTGAACTGTGCTGTGCAAATAAAGGAGTATACATCAAAGTTGGTCAACATATTGGTGCACTTGACTATTTGCTTCCACCCGAGTATGTTAGTAGAATGAAAGTTCTTCACAATTCTGCACCTCAATCTTCTTTCAGTGATGTACTTACTGTAATCAAAGAAGACTTAAAAAAAGATCCCTATGAGATTTTTGAATCAATTGATGAAAAACCTCTTGGTACTGCAAGTTTAGCTCAAGTGCACAAAGCAGTTTTAAAAGATGGTACACCTGTGGCAGTCAAAGTACAACATCGATCTGTTAAATCAAATTCTTATATTGACATAAAAACAATGGCTTCCCTAGTAAAAGTGACATCATGGGCTTTCCCAGATTTCAAATTCCAATGGCTGGTTAATGAAACAAAAAAAAATATTCCACGAGAACTTGACTTTACACAAGAGGGAAAGAATGCCGAAAAAGTTCACAGACTGTTTAGTCAATATTCATGGCTGAAAATCCCTAAAATATTTTGGAGTCTGTCATCAACTCGAGTTTTAACTATGGAATATATGGAAGGTGGTCAAATTACTGATGTAAAGTACATGCGGAAACACAGCATTAATCCATATGATGTCAGTTCAAAACTGGGTCAGCTATATAGTCACATGATATTCATTACAGGCTTTGTACATTCTGATCCCCATCCTGGTAATATTCTTGTCAGGCGAGAAAATAATGAAACTGAAATTATTCTTCTTGATCATGGACTATATGCTGATTTATCAAATGAATTTCGTTGGGCGTACTCAAAACTTTGGCTGGCGATACTTGATCGTAATCGACCAGCTATGAAAGAACACAGTGCAAAACTTGGAGTCAGTGATTTGTATGAATTGCTATCGTGTATGGTATCAGGTCGTTCTTGGAATACTGTTATGGCTGGATTGCAAAGAAAGAAATATACCAAAACTGAAAAAGAACTTTTCCAAAAAGAGATTCCAAATTTTTTACCTCAAATCACAAATGTATTACAACGAGTCAATCAACACATGCTTTTAATTCTGAAGACCAATGATCTCATAAGAAGTATCGAATACACTTTAAACACTAAGTCAAGAATGTCTGCTTTTATGGAGATGTCTAAATGTTGCATTCACTCAGTATATGGAGAAAAACGCCTCAACTGCAGAACGAGATGGTGCAATTTCCAGGTAGCTCTATCGGAGAACTTTGCAATTTTTAAGCTTAGATTGTATTATTGGTATCTTAGTATTGTTAGTTTTGATATTTTAAGCATTTTCAAGTCAACAGGCGATGAATATAATGTAAGATAACAATGGTTTTCTTAGGCTTTTTCCAAATTGAAAAACTTAAGACTATTAGGGGGAATTGATCTTTTTTATCGTACAAAAAACGGATATAATAAATTATGGTTACTTCTAAGATTAAATGGTTTAATCCTTTCTAATTTGGTGGTAAACACAGGTGTATATATATATATATTATATATATAATATATACATGAGTGTAAAATAAAATTCATTAAAATGAATATGTCATGGTCGGGTCATTATATTATATGTTTTACTAAATCTAATATGTAAAACAAGTCAGAATATAAAATATATAAATAATTTTGCCAACGTTTCAACAGTCCAGCTGTCCTCATCAGGGCAATATCAAACGGCATAAAGCATGTATTATGTATAACGTCGAGTTTATATTCTATTGTTTTTCCGTGTAGTAGTATCTACTACATCAAAATAACAAGTATATATACACTGGACGTGTTGACATATGTCAGTGACAGGTGACTGACGTTTAAATTTTAATTTAATATATAGCTATATGTTCTTCTTTATAATATTTAACAAATTTTTATATTTCGAGTTTAGATATTGAGTATCTTCATGTATATTGATACCGATATCTTGTAAATAAATGTGTGTCAGTTCAGAGATTAATCTATTGTGATAATTATTTTCTTGGTCCATAATTGGGGTATTTTCCCATTGAAACATGTGTCATTGTTTTTCATTATTTTTGTATTCTTTAATTCTTTCTTTAAGCATTCGTTTTGTTTGTCCTATTTTGATTATATTGCTAAAGTTATTAATATTTTGTGGCACAATTTTTATATTGGGGTTAAATTCTATTTCTTTTACTTCAATACTTCTTCGTTTACTGACACACGTAACACACGCTCAGACCAGCCGTAGATATATTATTGTTGAAATCCTATAAGTTATTGGATTGTCAGAAATAATTTGATTATTAGAAAAAAAATAAAATTCAATAACTTTTCCAGAATTCATAATATAACTGCTGCTTTAAGAACCCCTAGAAAAAAGTTCTGAGAGATCGTAATGAATTCTTTAAAAAGTCGGCCGCCATATTAGATACACCATTTTGAATTACCGAAATCTGATGTTGGATTTGTATTGATATTATACGAATATAATATAATGACTCCGACTATGACATACATTTTAATGAATTTTATTTTACACTCATTTAAGATATATACGGAGTGAAAAATATTTTATAAAAAATATTAATTTATTTCTCTAATAATATATACGTGCTTATGTTAAATTGCATATACATGATAACATATAAAGATACTGTGTTTAATTTGTTGCTGACAGATTTTAACCAAAAAAAAATGTTAAATTTTATAAAGCTATATACAAAGTAAAATTTTTGTTATTTTCATTCAAATATCAGATTTTTCTAAATCCTAAATATTATTTTATATTGTGTAATTTTTTAAAGAATCTTAAATAATTTATTTTCGTTTTTGAGAGATAATTTTTTATAACCTATTCCAATTCGAGATAATAAAAATTTGCAACATGCAATATTGTCAATAGTATAATTTATACTATACAATGCATAAACTGAAAACATACAAAATTTACATGTACTGGGTATATTCCGAGTGAGTTCTTCAAGACTAGGCATAGGATATCGCACGTTATAATTAACAGTAAGCGACAGTTCAACTGTAGACAAATAAAATTAAAATAAACAAACTCAATAAGTTCTTAAAAGCTGTCATATTATTATTTTTTTTTTTTAATTGTATTTGTCGAGATTAATTCATATTTACTGCAAGCTACAATATGTGACACCCTTTGTCTGATCAATATACCATTTATAGAATCAAAATCCTTGAATCTTATCTAATTAAATTCTAAAAAGAATTAATTTCAATATTTTGATAAGAAGTGTACAAACTGTATGTATTTCATTGTATTGTATGTTAAATTTGTTGTCACATTTTCATTTTAATCATTAAATAAACCTGTATATTTTAATTCAATATTTAACAAATTCTTTTTGGAGAAATCTGTACCAAAGTGACTTCCAACGTTACTCGAGTGTGATGTTATTAAAATGGAGATACAGGCGTTATAGATTTTGATAGATGTTTTGACTATTGTTGTTATCGCAGTTCCGAGTACTTATTTTATGAAGATATTTACGTATATAAACCACTTTAAGCCTACATGTATATATTCTCAAAATATTCATTTTATACTAAATGCTGTGCCATAATATGTTAATAATTATGATGATCCAAGACTACGAGAGATAAATGAAACATTTGAGTCAATAATTTGTTACCTGTGCCGAAGTTTGTCTTTATAGTTGTTTTTTAGTATCATTATTTTTTGTTTTTTCGTATAAAAACATGTAAACTATTATTGAATGTTTACACTTATTTTTATTTTTATACAAGTGACAATATTTACTGGCTACTAAAATAGCAATCAATAAAAATGAATGTTATTTTTGTACAATTGTAAGAAGTATAACTCCAATTGATCTAATTATACATTAAGCAAATATACGATTATACGGTACACTCTTATGTTTAAATTACTATGGGTCACCTTCATCAGAAAAGGCGCTGGCGTGTTTCATAATAGCGATTCCACAGTTTTTTCACCAAATAAGTCTTGTAGAATGGTTTAGCGTGACACATAAGGCCCTGCCTGGTAATCGAAAACGCATTATAAGATCAAAGTTTGAATTAAAATTAAAGATTGATCAACTTCATTATATTTGAATTCATCTCAATTTGTACTTTAACCTTGCAATGCGTTTTCGATTACTGGGTGGCCAGAATCCTTACTCTAAAAGGGACTCTGGTCAGGGCCCTATTTGTCATGCTAAAATTTCTGCTAGAGATCTAGTGATTATAGTATGGATCCAGTCTATAATGTTATACTTAGAGATTCATAATTTTACTGCAAAGTCACATACTGTATTCCCTCGTGATCTACTGTGCTACGGCATGTATCCATACCATATTCCACAGAAATTTTTATAGGAGAATAATAATATTTGTACATATAGGAAAACACGATTTTTATACTCAAAATGGATTCGTGCTTCTTTGGGCATTCATGGTGTATCACTAATATAAAATATAAAGAGAAATAAGTATTTTATACAAAATATTATTTTATACAAAACAGGAATAAATATATTTTGTAAAATATACATGGAAATTACTCATTTCCTTATGCCATGATAAAGTAGGATATGAACTAAGTATAAATATATATATCATACTTTCTAACGTACATTTCTTTAAAAAAGATTTTTAAAAATATTAGAAGAGATTTTAATGCGTGAAAATAAAATTTAATTCTTAATCATAAAACGTTTTGTAAGCATAAATATTCTTTAAAAAGTGTAAGATACATTTGATCATCTTTTTAAGCCGTACAATAGATCACAACTTCAAGAGACTTCGATGTTGTGAATAAATTTGCTAAGAGTAATTTTTATCCTTCTTTGTAAAAGACGCGGGGTAGATAAGGGCTCCTTATAAGACTAACATCCTTATAAGATAAACAAAAAAAAAACAAATATCAGTTTGTAATGTTTACTTTATATTGACAATATATCGAATGAAACTTCAACAATTTTGAATTTACAAATTTATAGTTTTGTTCCTGCAATGTAGGTGTAGTTACAATACACTCCGACCCGTGCTATCAGCTTTAAGGTTCATCTAAGCCTACTAGCCACATTCGTTCCGATCGGGAACACAATGTTCTGAAGCATTTTCAGACCCTCCGGATTTGATCGTTCTACGTTTTCCCTATACCCAAACAAGTTCTCAGCCTGTCGAGCATTGTTGGTCGCCATGCCATCAGGTAACGGCTACCGTGGTCCAAAGTATCCACACGTATTCTGGTCTATCGTTGTCTGGACAGACGAGATGTCACTAATGGTGACAGGTTCAACCGTTCAAAGGCGTTATGTTTTGTCGCCACACACGCTGCTCGAATTCACCATCAGGATACGCAGGGTATCTTCCCCCGCAACGAAAGGTTGGGGTAGCATATTACATCTGAGATGTTAATTTCACCAACGCCTCCTTCAGGGGTTACTGCCTTGGAATATATATAATAAATTATTGGCTCTCAGGCGGAACGAGATTCTCCGAATGTAAGTTCAATGGACTTTCTTCGTCTGCATAATTATCTTCGTCATTGTTCTCACGATGTCAATGAGTCCGTACATCTTAGGTTATCGCTCGCATAGTTATCAACTTTGTTCGCACTTTGTGTTCAGAATTCAAACAAAGGCGCGATATAAAACTAAATTTTTACTAGTTAAGAAAACTTCCTTTTATTTGCTGTCAAAGACAAAAAGGCAAATTCAAATTCGAAACTTCACAAAACCCGCGCGGCCGACCGAGAATAAAACTCGAATATCAATGATGAATTGAAGAATTGAAATATAAGATTGAATTAACTGAATACGATAAAAAATATCAGATTCTTCTCTATCCGTTTCCGGTCCCACACCAACCTCTCCGGACTCTCGTCTACAGTCCCAGCTCTTGTAGGTGGGCGACCACCTTTGCTTTCCGAGGTATTACGGCACCGGGACAAACCTCCTCGACGACTAATGAACCTTCGAGACGAGAAGATGAGGACGACGACGATGCTGATCTCCCAGCCAGCGGACGCACGGATCTTGCTCAGTTATATATTTCTAAAAACCCTGTCGATCCGCGGAGGCGAAAAAGGTATCTGATCTCAGAGGCAGACCCAAACACAAAATCGAAATCCGTTGTTATGGATCACAAAACTTCCATTTCTTTGTTTTGAAACAAATCAAAGTCAAGATGTATTCGACTTCGAATTTGAACTGATTCGCGCGAACTTTAAATTTGCCTTTCGTGCGGAAAGTAGGCCGATTGGTAGCGGGCTGCGGCCGATTTATACAAAAGGTTACCCCATTCGGTGTGCAATGTCCGCAACACTTTGCGTTACTCTAGTACGAAATTGCTTAGGACGTAATGAAGCTGCAATGAGAAAAAGAATTTAGTTTCATTCAAAATCGATAAGTTTGTTATCTACTTGTAAATAAGTCATGCTTTTCGGCGAATTTTCAACGGTTCTAATTGGTAGTGTGACCTTTCACTTGAAGGATTACGACACCTCACTATTATAAAAAGAATCGACTAGTTTACTCTCAATTTCCTAAATATATTTTTCTTCCCTAAAAAAAAAAAAAAGGAAACAGATTGTCATAATTTACTTATAATGTTTTTTTGCAATGGAGATTTCTCCGTGCTTGGTCATTGTGTCCGAGCCTCTCATCTACCTCAGCCACATGTGCTGTCTGCGACTCTTCATTCCAATGCCAGTAGTTATTAGTTCGTTATGCTATCATTAGAGCAAGGACGTCATCTGGACAAGCTTCACGGATAAATATTGAGCTGATTGAATGCGGCTGTATTGAAAAAGAGAATTTTAATTTCACATTAAATATATCAATTTGTCACATAAACACTTCCTTTACCTTTCCAAGGAGCAGGAACTGCATTTGAATTCCGGTTCCTCTTCATCAGCCCATGCACGCACGAGGGCTGACGCAAGATTATAATAACCCTTTATCCGATTTGAGCGATGACATGGAAATGAGAGAGAGATTCTTAATTTTACATAAAAATTTTGAAAATGACAGTTATTAAAAGAATTTAAATATGCTCTGATATGCAGAGGCGTAATTGCTAGTATAGCTACCTTAACGTTGTAAGTTGATGATCTTGTTTGCCGGAAATAATGGCTTTCTGAGCCATGGACCAGCCAGTGGTGTTAAAATCCGGAAATAATGGCTTTCTGAGCCATGGACCAGCCAGTGGTGTTAAAATGTTCATTATTATTTTGGGTGTTATTAGTTAATATTACCTAGTTAATATACCCCGATACAGCGCGAGTAAGGAAGTCATCCGTAACGAGTTGATCATATAAATGTGCTTAATAAGTTTAAAAAACTGTATTTGATTTCCGGTTCCTCTTCATCAGCCCATGCACGCACGAGAGCTGACGAAAGATTATAATAACCCTTCATCCGAGTTGAGCGATGACATGGAAATGAGAGAGAGATTCTTAATTTTACATAAAAATGTTGAAAATGACGGTTATTAAAAGAATTTAAATATGCTATGATATGCAGAGGCGAAATTGCTAGTATACCTACCTTAACTTTTTACGTTGATGATCTTTTTTCCTGGAAATAATGACTTTCTGAGCCATCGCCCAGCCAGTGGTATTAAAACTTTCATTATTATTTTGGGTGTTATTAGTTAATATTACTTCAACGGGAGTAAGAAGGTCATCCGTAGATAGTTGTTCATGTAAATGTGTTTAATAACTTTATAAAACTGTATTTGAATGCTGGTTCCTCTTCATCAGCCATGAACCCACGAGGGCTGACGCAAGATTATAGTAACCCTTTATCCGTTTTAAGCGATGACTTGGCAATGAGAGAGAGATTCTTAATTTTACATAAAAATTTTGATAATGACAAAGGTAATATTACCTACAAGCCCCCAGCTTTCTTCATATTTTCTACTGATTCGCAATTTCTATACGAATAGCTAATACAAAGTATATTGACAGTTCGTCGATCAGCTCGTCTATCAATTTATCCTTTCCTCCAACCCTTGTGTTCGTTTCTTTTTTTTTCAAATTACGTAAGTGGATGCCTATATGCGTGCTATACACACGTATTATTCGTATGTAGAATACATACAGCGACCTCTATAGGCATTCTCAAAATGCTAGACTTTTCGGATTCCTTCTTTGTCGACTGCCGTTATATAAAGCATCGATTTATAACAAAATTTCCAACTTGCTGTACGTACGAAATATCGTACAATAAGAGATACATTTGTATGGCTAACAATTATTACAGGTATTTCTATCGAGCCTTGAAATTGTATTTAAATTTACTGTTTGATTCAAATTATGTATTTATTGTAAATAATCATATAAACATGGAAGTGGCATAAAATAATTATACGAATATTGAATAATCGACATTATTCTCGTACATAACACTTTTTACATTCCAATATGCAATAACGTCTATGTAGCTGTACATTGTAAATAACTTTGAATGTGTTTCGTATACTTTCATTTTTTCGCGACATTCTTTAGAAAAAATAGAAAAACTGTAATGTTCTTCAAAAGAAGAAAAAATAATAATCAATCAATAATAGTTACCCTTTATATGCTGATTGCTGTTAGATACGCGAATGAGTGGCCACAAAATCTCTAATTAAATTCTATACACTGCATAAATAAATTCACAAAATAGTTGTACGTGAAATGAGATATTCGTTGGAAATTGGAGAATGGCACGGAACGCATTAATTAATTGAATAATTAATTAATTAATTAATCGCCGAGCCATAAAGGACTCTTCTTTTGTGTGTGTAGAATATACTATCCAACTAAAAAATTTGATCCTATGATGAATTTAGTTAGAAATGATCTGAGAATAACTTCTGATACTTGGAAAAGTAAAAAAAAATGTTCTACTTGCTTTTCTTCGTCTCAAAAGTAGCTAATATTTCTGTAAAAATTAAACATTACCTCCATTTTTAATCGTCAGGTTCTCGTCGTTGTTTTCAGAAAAACATACGCGACGAAGTGTTTTTTATAGAAAATTTTGTAAGATTTCAATTAACGAAGATATTTAAGAAAAACGGAATAGAAATATACATTTTCGTAAAATTCTGTGAAAATATATAGTTTTCAAAGATGTATTTTTACAAGAAAGTGCAACTTGCAAACGATTTATCGTATTGCATTACATTTGTATGTATATAAAGTACTGAAAATTGGATAAAAACATTTAAAAAAAATGCATAACCGCCATTTTTTATCGAAAATCGGGATTCTTAATAAAATGTCAAGTTTTGAGTATATATATATTCAAACAGCTGTAACTAGCGAATTATGAAATTTTCGATTTGAAAATGAGAATTTTTCATTATTTCTTCCTCCATCGCCTTATAAAGATTACAAAAATGATATTTCGTGTATACATATAAATTCAAAATTTAAATTTTATTATTATTGATTTTAATATGCAAATCGTGTAGCGATTGTGTCTTAGAAACAGATTTAAATGATTATATATCTATCAATATTAATCGTATGGAAATGTTTAAACAAGGAAATTGTTCGTAATTTACTTATCTACTATATTTGAAGCATTTTGCGATAAGAATGGCCATTCTCGAGATATAAGCGAAAAACGCACGATGCGTAAATTTATAGCAATTATCATGTACATATAATTCGAAAATGTCAATACATATGTTATGCGTGATATAAAGTCAATTAAAGGCAAATGTTCAAATAATTAATAATAAACGGTGCATCTGGAAATACACAGCCAAGTATGATGCAACAATATTGATTTATTGTGCTACTCGTGGCAGCAATCGTTAGAAGTACATAGTGAACTTTCGAGAACATTATTTGTGCAATAATACGTAAACAGAATGTACTTTATATGTATAACTAATAATAAGGCACGAATTGATATGTTTCGAACATGCTTTTTATAAAAGTATATATATACGTATTGTATACGTGACGCAGCTAGGCTATTTCAATCCCGGGTTTTCGTCGTAGTATATTCCAACGTTGCCAAATCTTGGAGAATGACGCATTTCTCAGCCTGCAAACCTTCGTTTCATTTTTGCTTTTACTTTTAACGTTACCAACTTTTTAGTAATAAGATGATATATTTTGAGCGTTTTGTACTGTTTATGATAAAATTTATCATCAACGCTGTATACTGCATGTAATTTCCTTTGCAGTTTGGGAATTTGTAAATATGTATATTATAATGCAATATCACGAATGTCAGAAAATATTGATGTGAATTTTTAAATAGCATTCTAAAAATGTATCTGAAGCAGAATTTAAGCATATATTTATTCGTTTTTTATTGAGTTATTCGTATATGTACATGTGAATCCATACACTTATATATAGCATCGAAATAAGGAAACGTCTTAAAATATAAATAAAACTATGCATTTGTATATTTTTGTCTATAAAGCAATGTACAGTTAAAAACATTCCTTTTGATTATCTGTGCATGAGGCCTCGAATTGTTAGTGATTGTATTATTGTTGAGGGTACAGTGACAGCTTTCAACCGAAAGTTTATCACCTCGAAAGTTTTCAAAACGTAACATGTAAAGAAAGAGTTTCGTAAAGTATTTTAATAAGGATGGCTTAATTCAATAATTATTTCGTCGATTTTTATAACAGCACTCGTACATATAAGAACCTGTATATTCAAAATTGAGAATAAATTACGTGAGATTGATCTAAAATTGATACGAGAGAATGTGGTAGAATAAAAATAAATTGATTTTGAACAAAATGTTCATTTATTTTAATGTAAAAAAAAAATTGTATAGATATTTGTAATATGTATATTTATATATAAAGATGAAATAAATTATAGTTTATTACAAAATTATCCTTTTCAATTATCCCCTCCATAATGTAAAATATATCTAAACTTTAATGCTTTCAGTAGTCGTGTTTGGTATTTTCAGTCCCTGTAGAACGTTGCGATTTGTATTATTTCAGAAAATTTAAATATATAACTCTAAATATAACAACGATATAAATTATTACAATTTATGTTTATAATGTGCCGTAAAATTTGTAACTTATTTTACACAATTACTTATACTTCTGATGTGTGTTCCTTATGTTAGCGATAAAAATATTTATTTTTGTACGAAAACAAATAGAACTTTAAGAAACGTTTACTTTATAATATAGAAAGATCAGTTTTCTAGTATATAGGAAAATAATAACAAATATTTCTGTTTTAATTTATATATCATTAACTCGTTTTTATGTTCTTATCTTTGAATGTTTGAACGTAAAATGTTAACCAGCAGATAATGTTCATTCTAATCTACCTTATAAATTGCGGAAAACCTCGTCATAAGTATTTACAAATTTGTGACAATGACATCATTTACGATAGGATTAATAAAATTTGGAATTTCTTTTGCTGACGCACTTGTCTTTTGTTTCTTTTGATACGTATGACTAAATATGCGATTGATTTACTCAAGCAGATTTGTATGACAAATTTGTATTCCGCTTTGTCTCTTTGAAATGGATTAAAACAAAAAATAAACGGTAAGTAATCGTCCGCGAGGTCACTGCGGAATAATGTCGTAATCAGCATGATAAATAACAAAGTGCTCCTGGAAATTGGAATTCAATCGCACGAAACTTGATAGATGATCCAAAAGTTTGACCCCACTTTTGGATCATCTACCAAGTTTCTTGTAATGTCCTATATTATCAGAAGAGCCAAGAAATGGTTGAATATCAGTATTATTTATAAATATGAATCAACATATAAAATACTAATATTAAAATATATATATATTGAAGTTATATCTTATGCAGGATGACAAAGTAATCGCAGTGAAATGCAGATTACACAGTGAATCATCTTTAATGAGCTTCCAACATCAGACTATAACATATTGCAACAACGAAACAATATAGCTTATACACATTGAGACAACTGTTGCTGGAAATTAAAAAAAAATCATTCCGATTTGTAATGACAAGTTTTGAGAATTCTTTTCACTTTTTTAAATATTCTAAATGGCTTTTTGATAATATATCACAAAATCGATGTGATGGATTTATTAAATATACTGCACCGTGAAAACGAAAAAGTATTAAGATTTCTAAAAGAGAATTGAGAACAATATGGAGAAGCATTGAAAAGTATTAATATAACGTCCAAAAACAAATGAACACTTTTGAAATTGTTTCCCCATTGTTCTTAATTGCTTTGAAATCTCAAACTTTTTCATCTAAGCGCGTGCACTGCATAAACACACACACACACACACACACACACACCAATAACAAAATCTTTCTTTTTTTGTATTTCATTAGTATAAAGGGTCAATACCAAATGGTTCTTCATCACCTTGAATTCCTCACTATCTCTCTCGCTCATCTTTCCTTTCCTTTCCCTCTCTTTCTCACGCTTAACCTCGATCTATTCTCAATCTGATGATGCTTTGTATCGCTGACACAGAAAACTTATTTTTTGACACTTTTGTATGCATCATACAGTATATTATATTGTAGTCTTCCATTATTATTACCGTTGCTTCGTTACCTGTTTTTTTTTTTTTTTTTTTTTTTTTTTCATGGTTTCAGCATCCAGGATGATCGTTACCCGCCGTTTGTACGGAAAGTACGTTATACGCAGAAGAAAATCAATAACCTTCTTGGGGCAATGCGTGAGAAGCCAGCTGGTCGACTTCTTACATCAAATAAATATCATCAGGGGTAAAACGTGCAAAGAAAAAACATATATGAAAGAATAAATCCATTTCATGTATACTATTCTATACAATTTACTGGTCACTATATACATATAAGCGTACCCTCCTTTTAAAATTGTTAAACATTTATTTTTGTACCTTTTTACTTGCAGATACTACATCGGTGGAAAGATTTTATTTTGAAAATGTATAAATTATAGTTTGAAATAGTAAGTCAATTATCTTTTATGCCATCAAGAATCGTCATTAAATCTACATATGTACTAAATCGTTATGTACATGTGCGTGTGTGACTTTGTATTAATCGTTTTCTTTATTAATTTTTTTTGTTATTATTAATTTAGTACATTTTGACAACTGACCGCAACTCCGTCTCATGACGATCATATGCTGCACATATAATGTTATTTCGGCATGTTCCTGCATATTTTGTTGACTGCGGGACATTCGAAAATGCATTTAAATCCAGGAATCATATTTATAAATTAAATTCCATGCTTTTCAGTGCATTCGACTCTATGAAAGAAGTATAAAAATTCAGTTATATGCGCATTTCAATCCAAAATTAAGTAATTTATAGTGATCATTAATACCGTGCGTAATGATTATTTTTGGATTAATACGAATTGTATATATAGCGCATTGAATTACATTTATAGGATTTGATTTTCGATTCAAGTGTATTAATAAGCATAGAATTTAATGTATGAATATTATTTGTGGATTTATTACTACATTGGAATTTATATTATACAGTTGAATTATTCATACGAATTTTTATTAGTTTTATATATTTATATATTAAATTCTATGCTTTTTGATTCATTCGAGTTTAAAAAGAATGATTCCAAATAGATATATATTAATTGTTCTTGATCCCTTTAATAATTAATAAAATATATTTTTTTTCTTGGTGTTTTAGGATCTTCAAATGTTTCTTTTATTTAAACAAGAACGAACTGCACATAAATTGTTACTTAATATTATGTAATATTTTTCGTGTTTTCTTTCAGCTAAAATCGTCGTTACCGAAAATATGTCGATTTTAGCAATTTATTGCAGGTATGTTGTTAAAAGAAAGCGGAAATGTACCTGCTGTTTTGCTACCTACACAGCAACGGATTAAGCAAATATGGCGGCGGTTTTGTCGTTGTCGACGAAGCAGACGAAGAGAAAGTCGCTACAATAAGCCTTTTGCACGATAATTAGTTCAGCTCTATGACCGCTAGAGGCAGCACCAGGGGGGGTACAAACATTCAAACTTATACATTGTTGTCAATGGC
>JAPYZR010004888.1:0-20778 GCA_030522945.1 Trichopria nigra
TTTTAGGTTTAAAAGTTACATTTGAAACGTTACTGAGGTAGGACATTTACGGTTTCCGAAACGTTACTGCAACTTCACTGTGACGAATCGTTTAGCGGGGTAAATTACAGTTTTTATACACTGTTTAAAAGTGCCTAAGCGACATGGGATTGCTGTATTATGTCAAGATCATTCCAAGGTTTGAGCCACTGGATAGGGGAATAATACATATAGTTACGTTTAAACGCTTGTTCATATATAAAGTTCTCTGATGGTTGCGTGTTGGATACGGCATGTTTCTTACCGGAAATAATAGTTGTAAATTTGGATCGGCTTACATCTTTAAAATGCGAAAAACTGTTAACAGGTATATATATTTATGGAATGAAGCTATTGTAGGAAAATTGAATTTTTGAGAAATTGCATGAAAACTAGGATCAAAACGCGACATGAGATGATCAGTTTTAAACGAAAGGTACCTGAGAGCTTTACGTATGATTCCGTCCAGCGGTTCAAAATCTGTGCGCGTATATGGTGACCACATACCATGTATTATATGAAGCTTACCATCATAACTACCAACCGGGATAAATATGATCTGATCTGATCTGATATATCTGGTTTAATAACGTTGCACCTAAATTAATCCGAATTTTAATCTTATATCGGCGGAACTGATGTTCATTTAATTCAACAAATATGATTCGATGGAATTCCCCGGGTGGAAATTTTGATCGGGTCCTGTTCAGACTGTCTGAAAGTATTTCAGGGTTTTATCAAATATGTAACGATCCATCGGATCTGGGCCTTATCATGTACCCTGATTTCAGGGTCTGCTCACCTCAGGGCTTAATCAGGCACTGTTGCCTATTATTATTTTTTTTATCGACACTGTTTATATAATTTACAAATAACAACGCCTTATCATTTTCGGAACGGGACCTACTAAGACATGCCTTATGATTTACTGATCAGGGCCTGGTCCAAAACTAAAAGCCAAAGGCTCTGATCAAAATTCAGGCAGCCTGAACAAATGTATTCCTATTCTTACAAGACTAAAAACATTTTCATGGAAAATCAATTCATTGTCATCGTTAACTTGTATATAAAAATACCGAAATCTTAATCTCTAATATATATTACAATCTAATCTAGGAGTTTACGTGATTTATCATGACATGCGTGTACTCGAAAAATGTTTTTTCATAAACGTGAAAATAAAACATAATGAAATTCGGATTTTGGAGCGATTAAGCAATTTATGACGTACCCGGATCGTTTGGAATTTGGAGAATCTTTAAAAATTTGTCATGTCTAGAAAATGTTAAACATTACTTTCTTATAGTTATAATACGTGAATAATGTCGTGAAGCAAAATTTAGAAATCAATCAAAAACTGCTATTCTAAAAGATTATGCCTTATTATGAAAATACGAAATCTGTTGTGGAATTGTGTTTAATTTCTAAATAATACCTTAAAATCACTTTAGTAAATTCGACAATAATAGTTTTTTCTTTGTCTGTACTTCGCCGTGTTAAATAATAATGCAAATTAAGTAAAAGTTTAAGTTTTGTATATTTTTATTATACATAACACTATGAAAACTTTTAACGAATAACCTTCTGATTGAAATGAAAATATTTATTATGACCTCATCTTATTATGATTTTGCCTTCGAATGCAGATCAGCCATACGCCAGAATGTCACAGGCCAAAGTGATTTCAGACTTCAGGCTAACACCAAGCATAAAACCGTTGCATTATGATCTCTACCTTTTTCCTGACTTAAAAAAAGGAACGTTTCAAGGGAAAGTAACGATCCTCATCGACGTCGTCGATCGCAGAAATTACATTGCAGTGCATCAGAAAGACTTGAACATTACTTCAACTAATTTAAGAACTTATGACCGGGAAATAGATCACGAAGTGGAAATTAAAGATGCGTTTAGCGTTGATCGTGATGAAGCTTTCATTGTTTCCACACATCAAGAACTTGAAACTGGAACCTACAGTTTGACATTTGAATTTGTTGGAGCACTACAACCGAACAAAATTGTTGGATTGTATTCCAGCACATACAAGGATGAACAAAATGTAACGAGGTAATTCTAAAAAAAAAGTTTTCTCTATGTATCCAGTTATTATTAACTATATATGAACATTAATTTAAAACGTCATAAGCGGGTCATTTGATGTTCTAAGAAACAGAGCTTTGTTCATTTAATGCAATCATATTAATTTATAATTTTAGACCTGGAATATATCAGGTCTTTAAGTTATTAAAAATTGATACTTGCATTAATTACAATTTTTTAGGATTTGAACATGCTTTCATATGAACGATAACAAAATCCTTCTGGACTATCTACGTTATGATTAGATATTGTGATTGAAATGTGTTTAATACAATCCAATTTAATAAATAAATATTTCATATTTTGCAGGCATATTGCCACATCGAAATTTGAGCCGACTTACGCGAGAAGAGCTTTTCCCTGTTTCGATGAACCTGGATTTAAGGCATCGTTTACGGTCAAACTCGTTCATCCGACTGGTGATTGCTACAGTGCCCTTTCCAACATGAATGTTAAGGTAACTATATGCGAAAATCTATATATATATACTTTTTTTTTCAAAAAATTTGTCAATCAAATCGGCACCGTTTGTAGAATGAATGCATCATATATATATATATTTTTTTCATACAATCTCTATGATTGAATCTAAAGATTTATTCATCAAAATATGTAAAAAAAGTAAGTGATTTACTGACATGTAATAATTGAAAAACTCTAATAATTATACAACGTCAATGTTACTAAGAAATCTATACGATAATTTAAAAAAATGAAATTGATCTTCAGAGTTCAGTCACTGATCAACCACATGAGGGTCTAACAACTGTGACGTTCGCAAAAAGTGTTCCAATGTCCTCTTACGTTTCGTGCTTTATCATCAGTGATTTTGTAGCTGTCACAGCCAGAGCAATGGGGCTTTCAGGAAATACGTTCCCGGTGAGCGTTTACACTACGCGAGCGCAGAAGGAAAAGGGAACTTTTGCCCTCGACATTGGAGTGAAAATTATTGAATATTACATCAACTTATTTAAAATCGATTATCCATTACCAAAAATGGGTACGACATTACTTCACTTTTTCATTTATGTTAGGAGTAATTTCAAATACGTTCAATTCAAGCCTGTTTACGTTATTTCCACGTCGGTTTTTGCTCATTCCGATGCTGGATGTATAAAAGAGGGTATTAAAAAAAAACAAAAAAAAAAAAAAAAAATTGCATGTGAACCATGACTTTACCTTTTTATTGGTAAAAGATATAGAATAAAAACCAAACTGAAAAAATAAAATATGATGAACTCGAAAATGTTAGTAAATGAGAATGTGAATTACAAAAAAAAAAAAATGGAAATCACCTTTAATTAATTTAATAAAAAAGGTGATGATAATAAGAATACACATTGAACGAGTGAAATATTTTTAAAAAATGATAAAATTATTAGATTATTTGAAAATGAAAAATAATTACATTGTAATTAATTGAATGCAATAAAATAATAAATATAACGGAATATTTCCAGATATGGCTGCAATACCAGACTTCGTTTCCGGCGCAATGGAAAACTGGGGTTTAGTTACATACAGAGAGGCGAGACTCTTGTATGACGAAAAGCTAAGTTCTACAGACAACAAAAAAGGCGTCGTACTGGTAATCGCACACGAGTTCGCGCATATGTGGTTCGGAAACTTGGGTAAGTTTTATTGAAACTTTTGAAAAATAAAAAATGTAATTTATATAGTATAAAAGTCTATTTTTTATTATCATACAATTACAATTATTTTTATTATCATACAATTATCATACAAGAGATTCTTGTTTTGAAACATTTTAATTTTTAGTCAAACCTATCTAATCCTTACAAATATTTACGCTATATAATACAATTTTCCTGCAATTAATATTCCTTATTATTGGCAGTAACAATGCGCTGGTGGAATGATCTCTGGCTCAATGAAGGTTTTGCTACTTTCATGCAGTTTAAAAGCTCGGACGCAATTCTTCCGGAATGGGGTCTTGTAAGTAAAGTTCAATTAAAAATACGTTGCCATTAATAGGAAAATAAAACAAATTGAAACAGTTCTTATATATAGACATCAATTTTTCGATTAATTTTGAAGAATAAAATAAAATAGGCAACTTATCATATTGAACAAAAACTTAATGATTTATTTTTAGCCGTATACAAAAAATTGTATTTGACTTTATTTACAGATGGACGAGTTTCTCACTAATGAAGTGCACGTTGCTCTTGCGGCTGACGCAAAAGTTAGTTCGCACCCCATTGTACAGACTGTCAGTACTCCCGATGAAATTACCGCTATTTTCGATGTTATCTCGTATCAAAAGGTATTTATTGGCATTAAAATTATAATGTTATTAAACTCTTTTATTTTTTTTTTAATTCATTACACAATTAGTAGAGAGGAAAGAACAGATATATTTTACCCAAGATCGATTATAGGGAGCGTCCATCTTGAGAATGTTAGACAATTTTGTCGGTTCAGATGTTTTCAACAACGGGGTGACCACTTATCTGAAGAAGTACATGTACGATAATGCGGAGACTGTGGATCTTTTCAACATCTTACAAGAGGAAGTAGGAAGTGCAATAAATGTCAACTCCATAATGGACACGTGGACGCGTCAAATGGGATTCCCAGTAGTGGAGGTTAAGAGGAACAAGCAGACTTCGTACATTTTAACTCAGAAGAGATTTTTGGCTAATCCTGAGGCTACCTTCGATGCTGCTGAATCGGCCTATGGGTAATTCTTATCAAATTTTCAATTATCATTAATGTTTTTTATGCTTACATGATCATTATTATCGAGAAACACGAGAATAGTAAATCATTCGTATAATATTCAGAGTTTTAAGTTTACCAAATGTATTTGTACTAAAAAAAAAAACAATACCTTAAGATAATTTGAATTACAGATACAAGTGGACAATTCCAATAACATATATAACGAGTGATAATTCTACACCTACATTAGTGTGGTTCGATAAGGATGCTGCTGAACGTAAGTAACCATTAATATATAAACTAATATGTAGGTCAGAGATTATAGAATTCAAATACTTTATTATCAAAATATAAATATATAAATCATTATTAAAATTAAGTATTTCTTGTCTTAAATTTTACATTTTTTATGTATATTGAAAATAAAACATCATTGTAAGTACTGTTTGGATCTTTTTATTATTTGTTCTTTTTATTTTCAAATTCTATACACTCATATTACTAAATAACGATACATTTTATGTACAGTAACATTCATTAACTTTTAATTTACATGACTGGCTTTTTTGCAGTGATCATCAAGTTGGATGAACCAGTCGAATGGATCAAATTTAACGTCGATCAAATTGGATATTATCGCGTAAATTACAATCTCACCGAGTGGGAGACCTTAATAAAGTTTTTGCGCTGGAGTCATCAGGTAACGCTAAGTTAGTGCTTTTTAGTGAAGGTTCAATAAATCATATTAACGTTTTTAGTAAAAATATTTATTATTTTCAATGTGACATATGGTTTTATTGGTTTTTAGAGATTCTCTGTATCGGACAGAACACATCTCTTAGAAGATGCTTTTAGCCTGGCAGCCGCATCACAAATCGATTATAGCGTTGCCTTAGATATGACACTTTATCTGAATGGCGAACGGCACTTTGTACCTTGGAGTGTAGTTGCTTCAAAGTTGATGGCTATGGATACTTTATTGTCGTCTACGGAAGTCTCTGAAAAATTCCGCGTAAGGTTTTTAATTATTAAACTATTCTTCTAACCATCGTTCATTTTGGTTAATTTATATATTATATTTAACAACTTTTACGTGTTCTTTTGTTTATGAGAGAAGTTACTGAGTGTTGATTTGTAAGGAGAGAAAAAATTATTGTTTCTGAACGAAATTTACTTATCAACTTTTAAATCTGATTAAATTTTTTCAAATCTTTCTAGACTTTCACCTATTCCACCTTTTCAAAATTAATGTTTTGGTTTTGGTCTTTAATTATTAAGTAAAGGCCAAATCCAAGTTTTATCCAAGTAAACAAAAACAAATTACAAAGTTATTTAGTGACATATTAATCAATGAACTTTGATTTATTCTGTATATAAAAATGAATTTAAAAAGCATACAAAATTTAATTTATCAGAATTTCAATTTATTTATGTTTACTGAAATGGCGGAGAAATTGGTTATGAAAAACTTTTCTTTAATTAAATACGTTAAAGTATATTTCTTGTATTGTAGTCGATATGTATTATGATAGTCGGGGTCTATGAATAATTCACAATTGGAAAAGATATTTGGAACTATGTTCATATAAAAGTTCAGTAATAGACAAAGGAGTATTTTCCTTGCAGCGAAACATTTTCTATTTTTTATTTTTTTATTGCATGATCAGGAAGTCAGAATTCAGAATGAAATTGTGTCAACCGCTACTGGTAAACTTTTATCGACTGTTTATATCCAAGTTTTCAGAAACAATAATCTTCAATCATAAAAAACTGAATATAATTTACCGAGAAATAAGAAGTATCTACATCGTTATAAATTTGTTTGGAGCAATGAAAATAAAAAGTTGGACCAATTGATTGTTCAAAAAATAATAATTTTTATTTTATAATGTCACAGGATTATGTGAGGAATTTAGTAGACAGTACATACCATGAGGTTACTTGGAATGTCGATAACATGGAAGATCATGTAAGACTGTAAGTTGTTATCTTCGATTAATTTAAATGATAAATAATTAGCATAATGAGAAAATTGAATATTATTCTCCCTATTATTTTTAATTATTATTGTTTTATTGTATATTAGAATTATTTAATATTATAATTAATAATTTTTATTTAGAATTTAAGGCTCAATTTTTAATACAAAATATAATGAGAGTATAAATACATTAAACATTTTAAGGGACATAAAATGTGAAAATACATTTTTTTTTTTTATTTAAAGAGCTGAGTCAAAATTTAATCTCATTATGTCATACTACCATTAAACACCTGGCATAATTTTGACAACAAAAAGTCATGATGTCTGCAAGTAGATTATAATCACTGATAAGTTAAGAAATAATTGTTTTCTTTTAACTTTATACATTTAAAAGAAATAAATTATTATTCTATTCGAGTAACAAAAAAAATGTGCCCCGTTTCAGCAATCTGCGGACCGATATTCTGAACTTGGCTTGCGCAGTCGGTCATAAAGAATGTTTGGATGAAGTCGGCGAAGTTTTTAAAAAATGGATTCACGACAAGAATGACAAACGCCCGCATCCTGACATTCGAGGCCTCGTTTATTACTACGGTAAAAATGAAGCACTTTCTTATACATTTTATGTTAATTGAATTACGTTGAATTATATGTAAATCGTAGTCAATACTTTAGAAGCTATCCATCGCAATGGCATGACATCCCAATAAGCAAAAAGATATCTTGAAGATATCTAAAAGATATCTTGCGATCCTGGCAAGATATCTTAAAAATGTCGAATAGATATCTAAAAGATCGATATCTTTTAGATATTTATGTCTTCAAATGTTTATTGGGATGTAATCGAAAAAAGCTATATATTTTAAAACCTCTCCGTCTTAACACTATTGTTATTTTTTTGGTTATAACTTCATATTCACGAATCATTATCATTATTTTAATTTTTGACATTTTCAATATATATAGGAATGAGCCACGTTGGAGGTGAAGATGAGTGGAATATTATGCTCAGAAGATTTACTGATGAAACGATTGCTTCTGAGAAGTTGAAACTCATGCATGGGCTTGCAGGTGTCCGGGATCCGAATTTGCTTCAAAGGTACGTACATATCTACATCAATTCATTATACTCTATAATTTTTTGCGTTATGAAATATTTGGTTACAATAAAAAAATATGTCTACAGTCGCTAATAATCTATATTATTAATTTAATTATTAATCACTTCAAATTTTAATGCAATTTTTAAAGAATAGTTCATTATCTAATTCATAAAGTTCGAACGAGCATTGAATAATATATATTTTCATAATATACCCCTATAACCATAGCTATAAATGCATTCAGTATTTTGGGTACTACATTTTTTCAATACTTTTTAGGTTATATCCAAGAGTATGAAAAGTTGATTACTCGCAGTGTACTTAATTATTTGCCAATTAAATTAATTGTTATGTATTTGTATTATTTATGTAATATAATTTGCATTTTTATTATTTATGTGATTTGAAAGTATTTGAATATTTCTCTTTTTTTTCAGAGTCATTACCATCGCTATGGACGAAAAGTATGTAAGACCTCAAGATACCATGATATGTCTGCGGGAAGTTTCTGCCAATCCCGTAGGTACTTCCATCGTATGGAATTTTGTGAGAGACAGTTGGGATACTCTGGTGCAGCGATATACCCTTAACGATCGCTACTTAGGGCAACTGATTCCTGCTGTCACCAAAACGTTTGCTACAGACGTGAAGTTGAGCGAAATGGAAGCTTTCTTCGAAAAGTACCCAGATGCTGGAGCTGGTTTGTCATATAGGAAGCAAGCCATCGAAACTGTAAAGACAAACAGAAAATGGCTTAGGAGTAACACCGAACCAATCAAAACATGGCTCGACAAGCAATCGTACCTGAATTAAGCCTCAGAAACTCCCAGTGAGAGGTTCTACGAACACTTATTACATATTTTTACACGTTTTCATAGAAGTTGTTATTGCGGCAATGCAAGTAATGATGCAATGCACTTTTTGATGACTGCATCTTACGGAAACAATTTTTGCTATTATGATCTTTTGAATAAAGAAAATATTATGAATTTATAGTGTTAGATTTTTATTTACCATGTACACGACGTGAATAAAGAAACATGCAAATCTTGTTATTAAATATAAGATAGACAATCAAAGTGAAAATACAGTATTTATATCGATACACAACTTGAGTGCTAATCAAGAGAGAATTGATTAGTGTCATTGATTTAGTATTGTTCTATTTCTCTACATAAAATATTTATTCTATAATTTTTCATATATAGTTTCACACATATACAAACTAAAGCCATCATGTTCATTTTCATCCAATTTATTTAGATAAAGCTATAACCCAGTAAACGAAAAAGGATTGAATGTTCAAAATTTGGATTAAGAAAGTTTCAGAATGATTAAGATGGATTCATTTTACATACCAATGAATACTTCCTAATACTTTTTAATCCAAAATTTGACCTCCCAATCCTTTTTCGTTTACTGGTTTACTGGGAAGTATACGTTTATGTTGTAAAATGGCTTTTCGGTTGGTAAAAATCATTGCTTAGACGTCAACGTAAAGCTAAACAAAATTTACTTTAAAAATGTAGTTTTTGAAACTTGAATATAGTAATTTTCTATATTAGAAATTAACATTTCGACTCGAAACATGGGCCCTCTTGCATAATATAGTCAAAACGATGGCTTTTTTCTTACTTTTTTACTTTCACTATTTAAATACATGAGTGAAATGCATTGATCAATCTGATTCACTTCGCATAAGTCTAACTAATTGCAGGAAGCAGCAAAACATACTACGTTAAATCATTTAGTGAAGTGGAACCGACACTGGTTGGTATATTGGTTCAAGTACAAAGTTTATGAATCTTGTACATTCATAAACCCAGGAGCGAACAATATATACTTAAAACCAGTATAGTAATTGCGGGCTAGTTATTGTTTAATTCAACGTTGGAAATGTTTTTTTTTTATTATAATTATTATTTTAAGTCGCATCTACCTGTTCAGTTATTAGAGACTACTCTTACATTTAAATTTTTACATATTTGAACTAATGCATAAATAATTTGACATTTTTTGAATTTTATTTGTGATTTAAATAGTCGCAGTATTCTAGATAAGATGCGTAATCTTGATTTCGTTGAGAAACTGGAACATTTTTTTATATGAGCCTTCGTTTGTAAAAATTTCATTAAGATTGGAGGGAATTTTGGATTTTATTCTTTCCTCTGAATATTTTGAGCAGCTGTAGAGAATGTGATCAACGGTGAGGGTTGTTTGGCATGTTTTACAGTAATTTGGCTCTTTTTTGTGATTAGGTGGCAGTGAGTCAAGTTTGTGTGTCCGATTCTTACTCTTGTAAGAATGACTTGACTTGTTAGGTTCGAAGAAACTGGACTTAAACTTATGGATTTATAAGATTTTGTTGGTTTTCCATACATGATTCCATGCATTATTGAGAGCTTTTATTAAGGTTATTTTTTTGTATCTTTGTAGTATACTAGAGTGTTATTGGTTAACAGAACCATTCTAAAAGGTATAAGGAATACATAACAAATCGAAGTTACTTGTATTATGTTGTAACTACTTCAACAGTTGGTTCAACTACTAATCAGTAAAGTGCTTGGTATCATAATCAGACGAGTTCGTAGTTAAATGTATTGATATAAATAATAGTTACGTTGTTTGATCGAGGTGAACAATTTACATAACAATTTCAAAAAATTAACACCGAATTCTTCTAACATTCCATAATTTAAAATGAGTAAAATAACCACAAGGTTCTCTTTATTAGAAGCTAATGAAATTTTGTATTCAATGGTCATGATGAAATCCTTTTAATGTTACATGATTGTTACATTGTGGTTGACTGGGCAATAAAAGATTATTAACTTGGAAAATGAAAAATATATTCACTCAATTTTATTTTTTTGAAACAATAGAACAGTTCAATTATTTAATTGAGTACTTCATTGCGGCTATATTGGATAACGCGATTCATTGAATCAATTCATCAACGACATGTATGATGTATAATTTCGAATAAATTTTTTATTTTTCAGGTTTAAATAGTGAAAATGGTTATTTTCACTACTTCCACGCCTCAGTTTAGAGCAAGCTGTCATAAATGAGATGCATATTGTCGTTCCTGAAGACATTTGAAGTAAAGCGAGTTCTCGCTCTTTTCGCTATAAAGTTACTATATTTAATAAGCCTCATTATTTTCATCAAGTGACATGATAAAAGAATTTTTTTTTTTTTAACAATCATCGAGATAATAGTGGGGTGGGGGCGGGGTCGTAAACTTTGTTTATACAAGAAATATACCTGTTGAAATTCACCTAGACTTGACTCATCTAGTCGTTCGAACAGCAACAATATGTAATATACATTTTTTTCTATTTTTTATTTTTTTTGTTTTGAAAAAAAATTGAGAAGATATTGTCACTAGAATGTGTCATTTTATATATCTTTATAATTAATTAGTTAATCAGATCGATGATAATGAACAAGCGTATTTTTATATTTATTATTTTTATAATTACAACGAGCATCAGTACGTGAAAATTTGTTTAAAAAATAGAATAATACAATTCTGAAAATATAAAATGTGTTACTTATCAAAGGTTAAAGATAATGGACTGGTATATACATTTTGCGTTATCGCGGCGGACTCGTCAGGTGCGTTTTCGCTCGGAAATTTAGTGTAAACATGGTTAGGTACGGAATTTTCCAAAAACGGACGTTACAGTGGTCAACATTTTTAACGCGGTCAAAATGGATGTTATTGTTCATGTTATTGTTAATTGCAATGTTGGGTTTTATATTTATTTATCGTACACCAGTAAGTTTATTGACAAGACATAAATGAATAAGTATTGAAAAATATAACCTACATTCACACGCGGTTAACTTTAAACAGGTTATCAGTGCGTATAAAGAAAAAAACTTCATTTGGTTTATGGAGAATAAAAAACAATTTTTATTTATTTTCGAGTGCTTTAAATAATTTAATTCGTATAATGTATTTATTTTTAAGTATTTATATATACTGTTTTACAGTCGTATATTGCACATTAGATATTATATACACATACGAACTTCATAAATATAAATAATAAAATTCAATCAGTACACAGAAAAAAAAGAACACTCTAATACAAATGAAAGACAAGGAAGGATATTTTAATCCTGTCGAATTTCTTAAAATCTAAATAATGGTGGAAAAACTGAAAAATGGAAAGAAATATGGAAATAATATATTTTCCATTTCAGAAAATATCATCACCTATAAAATTAGTTCTATACATTTGATAAAAGTAATGTCAATAATGAAATTCTAGGTCGATTTCAAAAACATTACGTATAAATTATTGTATTCTATAATCACATAAATAGTTCAATTATGTTTTTCTAAATGAAGAATTAAAAAAACAACAACTTAATGATCTTAAATAAAGTATATATAATATGAACATCCATATCCAACAAAAAGTTAAAACAAATATTATCGTAGATTTTACATGATTGTTTTGTATGTAAGAAATTCCATTTTCAACCAAATTACTATTACTTTACATAAGTACACCATTCAGTTGCAAATCTTTTTCGGATACTGCTATATATATTTTAAAGAAATCCATATTCATCAATAGCTGCGGAATCGATCGTATTGAATTCGTTTGTTTAAATACACGAAATAAATTCAAGTTTTACTGTGACTGAGTAGGGGCTACATTCCAATAAAAAAATCCGGAATGTGAATTTTAAGAACAGTTGCTGAAGTGGCTATTAATTTATATGCTCAATCTTAAACAAGTCTAGAAAGTCACTGCATATTTTATATAAAATATTATGGTGAAAAAATTAATTCAAGAAACCTTTTTATTAAAGATGTTTTCTACTTTTAATATGTAAAATAAATAATAAAACGCAGTTGTTTAATTGATAATCTCAATTCTCCAGACCGTTCCAGATATCGAAACTATTCGTTCACGACAAATGTCGCTAATGGACGTCTTTAATTTCGAGGTGCTTTATCTTCAGAATAATCGCGGTAAAAACACATGGATCTCGATTGGTGTTCCCCATGGCAGCATATATTCGGCTTATTTAGACGTCCGACCAGAGATCATAATTTCAAACGACCTACGAAATAAAGAAAATGAATTGATCTGGGGAGAAATCAGGATAATCGCCATCCTACTTCTTGACCAAGACCAAGATTCTGTGTCATGTTTACTGAAATTTGACAAACCAAATAGCAACGTAACCACCATCAGACAAACCGTTGCGAAGCTTAAGGTGATCGAAGAAAACTGGGATCTTCAGTTTTCCGCTTATTTTGTCCTTTGCGACTTAAGACTTCCGAATGAAATAACAGATGAAAAGATCTATGAAATGAGATTCTTACCTACATCGGTCAGCCTTGGAATTATAGATGACGTTAAAGTAAATGAAACAGCTACAGAAGGTTGGAAAAAGATTCCTTACGTGGATATTAGTTATCCTAAAGGGGAAATCACAGTTGACTATCAAGCAGACAAATTTTTGGCAGTGTGCGTTCCGGGTAAGTATAGCTCATATATCGACATTAGGTCCTAAGAACTTGAAGCTAAGGACAACCGTCTCTCTTGACAATTACTACAACAAATTGATAAACGATACATATGTTTTTCAGTTAACTTCAAACTAAAACATTAATTAATATTATTTTTCGTATTTATACGATGAAAGATGTTGCGTCCGTAATTAGAACGTTATTGTTTGTCGCGATAAGCCAGTAAAGCAATGCTTGATTTGCATGATTCCAAACTTATACATAAAAATGAATGTAACATATATAGCTATACACAAACATTTCAATTATGTTTTTCTAAATGAAGAATTTGACGTGAACGTAATTGTTTTATATGAAATGCAAAGAGCAAAATTCCATTTATATATTTTATTAAATAAAGTAATTATTAAGTAAAATAATTGACTGATGAATACTGTTGCAAAGAGTATACTTTCCAAAATGTAATACATCAGGTGTTAAGGAAATGAATAAAATGAATTACATATTTATGAATATTGTAATTGCATACAATCGTAATACTTATGCTAATTTTAAGGGTATTGATAGGTTTAAATGCATTTCAGTACCGTATACTAAGACAGGTTCCTGAAATTGGTGGGGAGTTATGAATGAAGTAAAAAGTATAGTTATTAACTGTGATTTACTGCTTTTATCTATAACGACGTATTATAAATACAAATTGAGCAAATAAAAGGCGAACAGATAATGACGTTTGCTGACATTCTTAGAGGGAAGATGAGCGAGAAACGGGAAGGGTAATGTAAACATTAGGGAGGACTTCCCTATACATAATGACGTAACGCATCACGTTACGGCGAGTGTGCGGAAAATATCTTCACTTGAAGGTCAAGTTCTTTAGGGAGAGATAATTACTAATTCCGATTCACATGACGTCTACCTTTCCGACATTAAGAGTTTCCATCTTGTCTTGTCGTTGTGTTAAATATAATTTAAGAAAAATTGATATGATTTTGACAAGAAAGCTTAAAAAATCGAGTGTGATTTTACAACTCGTAAAACAAAGACTTTTTATAGATTAGTATATATAGACATACTATTTATAGAATAAATTAAGATTTACAAGAACATTCCCAGTAAACGAAAAAATATTAAGAAGTATATTCAAGAACAAGAAATGGGATTGTGAATTGTCGAGAAGCATTCATTTTGGACTGAAATTATTACTTCTTTATCATTTTTAATCCTATTTCTTGCTGCACGTCAATACTTTTTCGGTTACTTATCTTGTGATATTAACCCAAGTATAGTAATGTAATTTCTTAAAATCAAATCATTCGTGAGACTTGGGGGATATTCGACATATAATTTGAATTACTTCGCCTGATGCAAGGATGGCGCAAGTATTGAATTTAAATACTCGGTCGGTTTTTCATTTTTTGGTTCTTTTTAATTTTGTTGAGAAAACTAATTGATCGATTAAAAACTTAAAACATTCTAACATTAACCGCAATCTATATATTTCTTCTTATTACCGTTTAGAATCCCAATAAACGAACAAGGATTGAATGTTCAAAGTTTGGATTAAGAAGGATTCAGAATGATTCAGATGGATTCATTTTACATACACGGAAAAAAAAGTATTGTTAGGACAATCATACTATAGTTGACACGACCATTTCTATGGTTGGTCCAGCCATAGTATGCGGTTGCTCCAACAATAGTTTGTTTTCTGTGTACCGATGAATGATTCCTAATCCTTTTTCGCTGTAATAGAATGAACTGAATGAGCTTTTTTACATTTTCGAATTAACATATTCTACAAGTTATATATCTCGTGAACAAAACATCGAATCAACATCATTTTGATCGAATTATGTCGAAAACAAAATGTCGGCACACGGAACGAAAAATCCAGATATTTTTTTTGACAGTTATCTCACGAACGATAAGTCCGAACAACATGAATTATTTTTTAAAACATGCAGTTTTATGTACTCGAAGCAATTATGATTGCGAAGCAGAATGGTTTCGCAAACAAAATAGCGGCCTGTGGATATTTTGAGCCTTTTGCACATATGGTTATCTCAATAAATGTATTTTTTTAACGTTCGTTAAGTAAACACATGCGCCCGTAGGAATGTATCAAATGTTTAACGTTATAGAATTATTTCGTTAAGAAAATGTCGTCATAAAAGGGTGAAAATGACCTCGGTTGAACCGTTATTTTGTATCTCACGAAAAAATCTTCATACAAATTAAATTTATTTAAATAACGTGTAATTTCTAGCAACCGATTATAAAGTACATTAGGCTAAGGCTATCGGCTTCTTGTGGTAATTTATATATACTATTGTATACGAAAACGCGTATCATCTTATTTCCAGGTTTTCGAATAAAAATTTATGTGAATAAAAACTAAGCGCTTGCTAGTATTTCAGATTCTACCCAAATATGCAATAAAAGCGATAGACGAATTAAAAACTTAACATTTTTTTAGTTCTTCCCAACGGATACGACCAGCCGCTTCGCTTGATCGAATTCATCGAGTTCCACGCATCAATAGGAGCAGAAAAATTTACATTCTACGTCTCATCAGTGTCCAGGGATGTTGACCGAGTCTTAAACTATTACGCTGCGCAAGATCTTGTCAGTGTCATGGACTGGCAGCTTCCTGAATTTACGACCAATACTGCTTACGAAAAGATACTCCACGAGAATGGGACCTTAGCGGCCTTGAACGATTGTCTATATCGAAACTCCTTTCACGATAGCTATGCTTATGTCGCGGGCATCGCCGTCAACAGGTTTCTTGTACCTAGGCGTCACGACAATCTACGAAGTCTAATGTATGACATCGATCCCCAGCAATCCGACGATATCGACAATCGATACGCAAGTTTTCTATTCATGAATGCCTATTTTTATACGATGTACGAAGATGAACCGAAGGAATCGACATCCGGTAAGTTCAGACGATTTATCGATTACATAAATATTTACTAATCACTTAACAAATCTTTGTCGATTACGGTGCCTTAGTCTGAAGTTGGCATCAAGCAGCGTTAACACGTCAATGGAAAATATTTTGAATTAGATTTATATGTTGGCTATAACCATTCAAAGAAAAATTTGAAAAAATTTAATTGTTTTTAAATGTAACATGATTCATTTGTAGACTTGACATAGAAAAAAACAGAATTTTTAGTAAAAGATATAAACTTATCTATTATAAGCACATAAGGAAAATATGAAACATATCATTTTAACATAAATAAGTGGCAAAAGAAGCCAATATTATTTATTGTACTGTTCTTTATAGGACCTTATTTGTATACATTTGCGAAAACGATGAGGGTAGAGGAACCTAGCCCGGAAAGGATTGAGAGTACATACATCGTTCGAGGTCGTGATATCGTTGAACTCGGCACCCACCACGTCTGGGAACTACAGCCATGTAATAAAAACGCCCTTTTTGCCTTCTCTTATATTTTCAATTGTTGTTGATATACAAGAGGGGGGGGGGGGGGGGTAAAACAATTAGTATCAGCGATAATGCAACTAAAGTGAACGTGTTTTGTTAATAACTTTACCAATGTAGTATCAAAAAATTTATTAATGACTCGATATTTGCAGAAAAAATACGGATTCTAAATGTTTTCGTTTTTTTTTTTTAAATCGATCAATTGCAAGACGAAATATCCACAAACTTCAACTAAACTTCAAAAAATTGTATCTTTCTTAGTTTATTGGAGAAAGTGATGAATTAGTACTCTAAATATTCGAAAATGTATATCGAATCAATCAGTCATTGATTATTTAAAATTTACCAATTCGAAGTCATAAATAAATTGTAAATATGGTAAATATTTACCATAAATACATGGTTATTGTTCTAGCGATTAATAAAACTAAGTATGTAATTGACTTAGTACAATGTTTTCACTTGAATAAAAAAAAAAAAAAATTAAGCGTAAAAAATCTTTTATTAATATTTCATATTTTATTTCAGATTTCGAAGAGGTTACAGTTGATCCTTTGAACGCCCTTTCACACAATTACTGCGAATGCGAAGCGGAAGAGCTCGGATGTTATTTGAAAAAAACCGTAGTTGATAAATCAGCTCATCGATTCACCAAGGACCTCGAAGTTCAAGTTATTAAATCCTGCCAATCCATTTTTGGTAATCAAGGTTGCCCTCCGTGGAAGTAAAACATTTGTTGTACAAAAAATAGAGGTATAGTTAGGTAGATTTCCGGCTGATTGTCGCGTGCTTAGTTCTGTAATTTTTCCAGTCATTTTTCGAATGGCAAATCGTTCCTTGTACAGACTATTTTGTTACTTTTTTCGAATTTTCAATAATATAAGCAGATTCTAAAATGACTACGAAAATTTGTCCAAAAAAGGGTTGGAAATTAATTGTTGGGCACAGAAAAGTCTAGCAGACATTATTAGAAAGTCTGCTTTAAAGTGTAAACTGAAAAACATTTGATTACATCTTACATATTACATGGTAATGTAAAGAGAATTTACTAACCCTTAAAACTATTTGGCAATAGATTGACATTCGATAAAATGTCATCATATGCCATTATTGAAATAGATATACATATATTCTTCCGGCATTTTTTTTTTTTTTTTTTTTTAATTTATTATTGCTTGATTACTTTTAGTTTCTACGTAATAATACATTGCACCATTGTAAAATAGTTACCATTCAAAAAGTCGATTAAGTTAATTGGGAGCAGAAATAATCATATGTAGGTGTATAAAAGAAAATTGCTATGAACTCGTTTTTAATTACATTTCTAAATGGCCAAGTTTGACTATTTGAAGGATAAGTCAATTCGCTAAGTGGCTCTATATATATATAGGCGGCAATTACAGCTCAACATTTAGGAATTCAGTAATAAAAAAATTTTTGTATTCATCATAATATTGTATTTCTCTACGTATAATTTCAGAACATATCCAAAATGTCCTTTTTTAATAAAAATTATGCAAACTAGAAAAAAGATAGGCAGAATAAGAATTTTGTAGATAAATACCGAAATAATGCATCCACCAGTTCAATATCGATGAATTGTTCAAAAAAATATCAACATTATGTTATTACACTCCAATATCTTAGGTTTACAGAAATAACCAAAGAACTTCATTTTTGAAAACGTGTAATTCTGTTAGTGGTAAATTAAAAATTTTAGTGATATATGTATATTACTTAATTTTTTCTTGAATCCTAAGTTACCTCCTGGAGAAAAGTAGATCTTACGATATAGATTGTAGGAATTCATATCTTAGTATTCAATATTTAATGGACTATCTCAGATCTTTAAGATGTACTTTCTATGATGTCAATGGTAGCGATATCATAGCAAGACTTTCTTTATTAATATTAAGGATGGTAATTATTATAAGCTATATGCTTACACACGAAATATAATAATTTTTACGAAATATATTATATTATATATTATTACTTAATTAATGGCTACTATGTAATACGTGAATGGATCTAATTTCCACAGATAGCATCGAGTATAGTATACCGTCCAAGTCAACTATGCCTTCTCATAAGAACTACTATGTTTATGGCTAACATTGTATTTATTATAGAAACATTCATTTTTTTCCATAAATGTGTAAATTAAACCCATAATTAACAAGAATCATATTCTGAACTTTAAATATGATCGATGGTACATATAGCCGTAATGTAAACTTATTTTAATCCATGTACATATTGTCTAATTTCGAATTTATTTAAAATATTTGTAACTATATGATGATCTATTCCAATATAATAAATGCTACGTAATCAAATCCAAATTAAACACGAGATATTATTTCTGTAGATCAGATTATTTTTCTTCGCTTTGCGAATTAGATAGAATGATCACGAATAAGTAGCAAATAAATTTAAAATTTAAGAAAGTATGGAGAAGAGATTAAAATGTTAATACATTCAAAATTAAATTCTTTTTATTTTTTATCGGTGTATATACGGTTTGTTCGGGTTTCTAATTAACGGTGGGCTAATCAGAGAGCCCAAGTTTTCTAGTTACTGCAACTTCTTATTCTTTGCTAATTAATTAATTACGTATGAGCTGCACAAAGTTTCTCTGCGATTCGGTCTCATTTTTGCATTTGGAATAACGTTGACTCAATTTTATAAAGTAGCAATTTTAAAGAAACTGAAAAACTTCGAATTAATTTTGTCAAGAAAACGAATCGTTTCAACAATTTTTTATTGTACTTAACGCAAGATTGACGAAAGTTTACGGAAGTATAAAGTAGGGGCTTCGCGCTTCCGGTATTCGACCCGGCAGGGTAGGCCGTCAACCCCACAAGGAAATTCATTACTATAGAATTCCAACTCGCTTCGAAAAAAGGCGCAAATCGAATAAAATCGAATTTAAGTCTACTACCTTTAAATTCAATTTAGTAGGTCTTAAATTTATTTCGTATTGAAGAAAAATGGCTTAAGACTTTTGTTAAAACTTGTAATTCGTAAAAAAACTTCTGTAAACTATACTGTACATGTTAACATAATAACGTTTTATTAGAAAGTGTAAAAATTCCATGTAAATAAATTACAAATTAAAAAGTAATATATAATTACTCCATCGCTCAATGATAACATGTAAAAAAATAAATTGATCATCAAATAGAAATAATATTAATTGGCACTATATATTGTCGGGCTAAAGTGCAAAGCGTCACAGTAAATGTGAATCAATATATAAATATCACAATACAATTTTCCTTGAGGCGTTCTTGAGTACGTTATATGGTATGGAGGACATAACAATCCCTCTGCAATAAATGCGAATGCTTGGAAGATCGAACTAAGAAGTTGAAATGTGTACATCTATAACATATTTCTGCCCCCCACATTAATCGACAGTCTAGCTTTTAGGCTTATGTCTAATGAGAAAGACAATGTTTATTCTTTTGTAAAATATGATCTTGTATTTGTTATTCTAAATGTTCTAGCTAAATCTTTCCAAATACGTGAATTAATTAATTTTTCATGAAATTTTAAGGTTTGGATTGTTTTCTTGGCTAATAAGCAGTTACTAATTTTATGACTCATTTAATTGAAATTTCATATGTAGATTTCTCAAAAATCGATAGGGACGTTATATATTATTATACGTATATACCGTAAGAATCCACATATTATCTTCCATGAAACTTATTAATGATGTAAAATATAGTTTAACATTACCATGTATACAATTTAATAGAAAACGGGCAATTTGAACCCTCTAGTAACGACGGGTCTCGACATATATTCAATGTAACAAAAGTGTTCGGTTGTATTATTCTTATATTATTTATATTATGTGATTAACGGCGTATCTTGTATATTTATAATAATTTGAGTTTGAAACAGTCAGTCTTCTCTG
>JAPYZR010004889.1:0-11555 GCA_030522945.1 Trichopria nigra
TTCGTACGTCCTTCCGTACGTCCTTTCAGACGTCCTTTCGTACGTCCTTTCGCACGTCCTTTCGCACGTCCTTTCGCACGTCTATTTTTTTAATAGGGTGGCCTGTTTCCTGTTGGAAACAAAGTAAAATTTTCTTTAATATTAATTAGATAACATTTTTAGATAAATCTTGTACAATTTGCACCCAGATTCTGGCCAACATTATAGGAGTATCTGGGACGACTCATTTAAGCATTTTCTCTCCAATTTCTGACTACTTTCCGCCCAATATTATTGTAATATTTTTATATACGTTTATTATAAATAAGGTTACATACACTGTAGGCATAATGATCTTCAATCACATTTCAGTCGTATATAATGACACATTGTTCATAAGTTTCATCATTTTCTTTGTTCGTATTATCGCTATCTACATTATTATTGTCATAAAACCTTTCGCAAATATCATTTTTATCAGCATGGACATGTGGGGTTTGTTCGTCAACTTCTACTTAATATATGTGACAGGATTGCTGACCTCAACCTCATGTTCTTCCATATTTACGTCTGAAAAAATCAATTGCAACCGATTTTTATGTTTTACATATCGGTATTTTATTATATGTTTATTAAATAGTACATGAAAATAGGTTAAATTGTCGTGGTCCTACTAAGTTTGCATAAGTAGTTGTAAATGTTGCAAAGTGTCTAGAAATTCAGCCAAGAACATTGTTTTCAAATATTGGAATATATACAATCAAGCAGGTTGAAAAAATTGGACATGAGACTCAAAATTGGAAAAAAGATTGACTGTAGTAAACAAAAACCATTCAAACTTGTCCTTTATTAAAGGGTTCAATTTATTTTTGGTTGTAGAGCCGATAGTCTCGAGTAGATTGCATTGAAATAATTTGAAGCTGATGTTTAATGCCAAGATTTTCAAGTATTTTAATTTCTAAATTCTTTTTAGTAATCTTTATTTGAAATAAAGTTTCTAATGCCCCTTACATGACTATCTGGAAATGATATGTTACAAATTGTACAGACAATATAATAAAGAAATTAAATACGTCCACTAATTTATCAAATTATTATCATTAATTTTATGAAATCTCTCCTGTCGAGTTAGGTTATACAAATGTGAATTGTATTATAAAAGGAGAGGTGATTATATAATATGTTATAAGCTTACTTATTAAACTTTGGATTTCATTATTGTGTAATGGCTTGTTATAACTAAGTATAGTAAAATGTTTCTATTCAAGATTTCAAGTCACGTATTATACGTATATTTATATATATGAAATCAATAAGATTTCTTTAATACACCTTTTCATTATTCATGTTCTTACTTTGCTTCATTAATTGCACTTTACGTAAAATATTACGTCTGATATTAAAAGTGCTGAAATAAAAATAATAAAGTAAAATGATAAAACTCGCCAAGTTAATCGACCAGCGCCTTTCAAAATGAATCGAATCCGTAAATAATTCATCGAATAAATTACTCCGGAAAACTGTCGACGAAAAAAAGAGAAATTATTTTGTAGGAAAAGCAACTGAAAACTGTAAAAGCTTTCCCCTCGAATAAAATTCCACGAAACTAAAAGTAACACGGCGTCCGACAATTTCGTTAATCAAACTACCGAGTCACTAATCGGAGAAGAAAACTATTTACATTAACAACTCTTGAGGCCATCGCGTAAACTCATTATTCGGCTGAATCCAATTACATCCGAGGAGCCTCGAAACGTTGTGTGTCCCACCTAACAAGAAAGAAGCACGCCTGGGAAAACGATAGGGGAGACGCACCAAGTCCCGACAAGTCGAGAGGTGTCGCGCGCCAAGCGGGTGTGACAACAAACAGAGGCAGAAGCGGGGCGACGGGCGGGATTGCCGACGCCGGCTAAAAATTGGCTTAATTATGGGGAGCAATTAAAAGATGATAATGGTTCGCGCTCGACGGCGCGGTGACTGTGGAACCTCGGGTGCGTAAACAAGGAGCCACCACGGTGGGGAAGGTCCGGCGGCTGCGCAATCGGAACCCCGCCCTATCGGGGCTGCTTCCAAGACAGCCAAGACGGCGGGCGGCAGCAGTCGCGTTCAGGCTCGCGAGCCGCGAAATCATGATACATCGATCGGACCACAATCGGAACGAGAGAAACCGTTTTTCGCAGATCATGACATAACGAGATCATGATATCACGAGGATCTCTCCAGAGGCTTACGGGAATCTTGTGTGTTGTTACGAGATATACTTTAATTTTCGTATACGTTTTATCCGATTGTTGGTACCAGTCGAATCGTTGATAATCGGTCGACCTCCAGGCCCTGGTGTTCAACTCGAAGAGAGCACGTCTGAAATCGTCGGATGCAGAGTTGCAGGGACCACCAGACGGTAAACTCGGCGAGCCACGGTGCAGGATCGTCCGATCTGGCTACCGATCGAGACAACACTGAGCGCAGGACCAATAAGTAGAGAAGTAGCAATTTCTAAATCAATGAAAGCAGCCAGAATTTTAAGAGCAGACTCGCTGCGAAAGGAGAATCTTGCCAACATCGGAAGGTCCTTATAGTCTCGATATGAATTATCGGAATGTGCGCCTCAAACAGTGGAACAATCGGGAAGCGATCAGTTCGATATCGGATGGGAACGAACTGTCCAATTACGATGCTGTCTTTCCCCGTATGCTAATCGCGCTGCCAGTAGTGTTCCCGGAAGGTCATTCTTAGCTGACGATGATCCGGACAGCCTACGCCATTGAGACCATGGCTTCGCACATTGCCAAAATGCGTTTACGATATTTAAGCCTTAGTTAAGAAGAAGATTGCATAATGTGATCCAAACGGAAACTTGAGTCGTTCGAATAATGTGAAATTCCTCGTTCCTTTCTTATACACGAAGACAATAAAAAAAAGGAACGCTTCAGTTCTGTCAGTGTCTTTCGTCACTCAAGCGCAGACAAGCTGGTCTTGATCTCGACTTGAAAAGTCCTTCGGTAACTGGCGGATGTGTGGCGTGGGCTCAATGAGCACCGTTCGTCATCGTTAAAGTGCCATGCAGGCGATCCATTATCGAGTGGACACCGGTTGCGTTGGCTGGCAAAAAAAGTCTTGGCCAGAATAACATAGCCGCGATCGCGCTCGATCGGCCCCGATCGGTTGACCGTTCCGCATTTCACATTAGCACCCGACATCTCCCACAAAGAGGGGTGATGCGTGGAAGTAGTTCCGAGCTTTTGCTGAACCCTAGTTGCAGTCAGAGTGAAAATCTGGAGATAATCGACTTCCCCGAGCAGGAGGAGCTACGGCGTAGGAAACTGCTCGAGCTCGGCTTGGCTGCGCCGAGACGTCGGCCACCTCGACGGCGAACCTGCAAGCAACGCCTCATCTTTTACTTTTCGTCCCTCTTGGCGTGCGTAGCTACTTCCGGTGGCGCGGCGCTCCTGTTCCTGGTACCCCTATACGTCGATCCAGCCATCAGCACTCTCAATGCGGACTTTGCTCCCGATCCGGTCACCTGCACAACCTCGAAGCGCGAGGACTTGCTGGGCTTGTTCAATTGCACTTGGAGCTCCTGCAGGGAAGGATGCACCAGCGAGGTTTATAGATGCACACACATCTACGTCACTTACACGCCTTGGAGGAATACCTCAAGCATAACTAATGACAGCGATTTTGGGGAGACCTCCACCGTCCAGAGTACGACGACAACGACGTTGGGCGAACCTCCGGCGCCCATGGACGGCGTCCTTCTGGTGAACATCAAGGGTTGCGGTTACCCGCCGGTGGTCGATTGCGAGAACTTCACCCGGGAATTCGGATACGAAGGAGCCACCTTCCCGTGTTATTACAGTCGTGTGAACGGGACTGTAGTGATGGCTGTTTACGATCGTGAATCGGAGGTCGCGACGATTATAAACTTCTTTGCGGCACCGTTTGTCGCTACCTTCACCACGACCTTTCTATTGTGCGTGATGCACTGCGATTGCAGCTGTCAACCACCACCCAGGAGGCCCAATAGGCTTCGACGACAAAGACCGAATGACATTAGGTATACGGAATTTTTATTCATATATGGATATATACGATTGTTCGATTTATATACATTATTCGTGTACATGTCTGATTATTCGAATTCATTATTAGACCGTACTATTGTCTCCGATTTAATTAAGCACACAATGCTCTTGGCAGCGCTAATAGGTGAAACGAGTATCGTCGATCATTTCTTGGTCCATTTCTTGTTTTCATCGTGAACCTTGTCTTTTGACAAATCGTTGCAATTAACCGCCGGGTTCAAATCTTCAATCGCTTTTTAATTCCAGAATTTCCAAAGGAAGTCAATTGCAGTGCGGCACGATATTTCGACGTTACCCAATTACGTAGTATTACCATCCCACTTGAGACTCGAGTCTTCCGAAACGGTTTATTCCAACGTCTAAACCGCCATTAGTAAATCACTTTCCTGATTAATGGTTTACGTTTCCGTGTACTCGGAACGAGTAGAGAAACTTTTAATATAATAATAATAATAATAATAATTTGCTATTATACTCTTGTATTTCAATTATACACTAGATAGAAGGAATTTGTTTTCTTACATCATGATTAAATGATTTTCACAGTAAGAACTTTGATAGAATGAGTACAAAAAGTGCCTGTTAAGTCCTCCTATTCATCAATTTCTAAGCTCATTCTTCGAGTACTTCTTTACGGACTCTTATTTCCTCCGTTGATTAGTTACTGCTTTGAAGAATATCATATCTCGTGCACTTGTTTTTTTAGAATATTTAATACGAGATTAGAGGGTTCCGAACGAAAATGTGGTAATTGTTTCGAAATCCATGGCGGTATTCTTTTTTTGATCTTATCAAACCAATTAAGGTCTGAATTTCTAATCAAGCTTTTAGTTGATGCTTAAGCTGAAGTGCCACCTTAAATCACTCGGAATCGTCTTGACGTTTCAAGCACTATATCTACGCAGGACATTGGGATAATGCTTGGTCAGTCTCAAGATGGCGTATTATTTTTCATCGTCTCTTGTCGGTACTCTTAATTTTCTGTTTTATTAAAATATTAGAAATGTATACTTAGCCACCAAGAAAATTACTTCAAAATTTGTCTTGCGAATGTTTAAGAAATACAAATACTTACAATTAACGTTCATTTACATAAGTTATTTACATTTTTAACAATATATAAGATGCAACTATAATACGGTATAGATTCTAATATTTGTTAAAATATTGATAATCGGTCGACATAAAACGTATAGGTTGGGTATTGACTTTGGTTACTTACTTGGTTGACAATAGCTATATTACGTCCCAACTTAGATCTTCTTATTCTATAGGATACATTCTTATTAAAATGGTAAAGGGATAATCAAAAAACATTATCTCGAAAATCTTTATTAAACCCGGTCATCTTTCTCTATTTAGTGAGACATAAAAATGAATGGATCCAAAATTTGTGGGAACGTATATACCGAATATAAAGTTTACCGGTTTTTTCAAATTGATCAATTACAATTCGAAATGCCATTATTTATAATAACGTATACATTATTTAGTTTCGCTGAATTTGATATAAGCCCCGAGTTAAGAGACAAAATTGAAGGTATTCATATACGTCTAATTATATATATACATGTGCCGATTTTTACATGGTTTCTAGGTCGCACAAATACGTATGCAGGTTCCATAAGACGGCTATTGTACCTTGAATTTTTCGTCGCGCATTATCTCACAAAGATACTTCGTCTTTGAAGCTAAATTGGAACTGCACCTTAGCAACGTCAAAGGCGACGCAAAACGTGAAATGAATTTTATAATTTTTCAAGCTCCGGAGCGAAACTCGCTGAAAATGCCGCTTTTATTTATTGGTTTTCGTTCTATTTGATTTAAAATGTACGGTGGAAACAATAAGTTATTTTAAGTATAAGCTTTTTCGAATTTCGAGTATTAATAACATTGAAATATGAATATATGTAAATTAAAGCTTAATATGCTTTAAGATATAGATTTCATATCATTTGTACATTTTTTTTTCATATAAAACCGAGTGCCGAGGATAATGTAAACAAAAAAATTAATGACAAAAACCGACATTTTCTTAATGTCTACCATATTGTGCACTTTTTGCTAAAACAGAAACTTTCAGTCTCGAGTGAAAAATAAAAGATGACCGCACATCGTATCGGTTGGACGATTCTCTTGGAAATGCTGGCAAAAACTGTTTATAGCGTATTTCGTAAATGGAATTTCAAAGTAGACTTTTTGCCCATAGATTGTTTAGTTCCTTTTAATTTCAGCAAATTTCTTCGACAATTTTGAATCTATAGCTTTGAAGTTTTCTTTCTATGATCTTGCTTGGCAAACAATTTTAAAAATTCTTACAAAATTTTGAACGTTGTTTTTTCTACTGGTGAATGAATAAAATTAATTTATTAATTACTTCATTACCATATTTGTCAGTAACAATTAGATAATAATTAAGTACAAATTAGGCATGGAATATATAGCCAATAGACTTTTTTCAAACGAATAAGTAAAACTTGTATATCAAGTAATATTTAGGTAATGCATGCCAAAGTTTTCTAAAACTCAGATTTACACAGAGATATGTCGCAGTTATACATGGAATTGGCGTGATTGTCTTATCAGAATGTCTCAACACACTTTACATTAATTATACGTTATAATTTCAATCAAGCGTATTTGAAATTATAATATGTCTTCGTTTAATGATCGTCATTGTTATTACATAAAGTTCAATGAAAAAATTTCGTCTGGCATCAAACGCGAAAAGTTTAAAACTCTATATTCTTTTCTATGTATTCACCAATAAGGGGCGGAAGACCATTTAAGCACGAAACTTTAAACGAATCGAGATATACGGCTGTCTGAAATAACGTGATCATTAAACTAATTAAAAGTTAGAATTGAGCAACATATGTATGGTTTTAATTGTTTCATTTTACTTTACGTTAATTAAGTATTATAACGTAGATGCGTATATTATTCATGTTTTGTGATGATATTTTTATGTAGTAATATATTAATATTCTTATCTTTTTTATTTGTAATATAAAAATATATATTTGAAAAATTTGTTCAATGTTTTGTCACGATTGGTCTATTTGATCAATTACATATTTCAACATTTTTCGAATTGCAGTTTTCTTTTTCCGTTGTATCCTATTTTCTGTTGAATTATTTTCGCAACTTATGGACATTTATTATCCAATTATTTTTATTTTGTACTCAGTATTTTTTTTTTTTGTTGCTTAAAAAATGTCATCTCTTTGAGTAATAGGATACATTACAATCCCAAAATAGGAATTCCAATTTTTCTCCAAAGTCACTCTGGAATGAAACGCAAAGCTGACAGAAATATTACATTAAGAAATTCGTATGGACGTATATCATAAATAACTTTTGCACATTTTTATAAGTTTTAAGATATATCGTATATATTTTATAAGTATTTATGATATATTCTCTGTCTACATGTTACTTGTCTTTATTACATTACAATTTTTATATAAATTAAAATATTATTTTCATATATATATTTGTTAGCATTAAATAATCAAAAGAGCATCAACAACTATCGAAAAACATAAAAATATACATCAATTTCGTGACTGAAATTAATTTCATTAGTGAATTGTTTGCGTTACTAATTCATGTTGGTTTTTGTATTCTTCATATAGGTATACAATAATTTTAATTTCGACAATTTTACATATCAGAATCGATCTAACATGTCAATTAATTAAAAGGATTGGTAAAAATATAAAAAGTTAATCCCTAAACGTTTGGACATATTAAAATATCATCATATATTTAACATTTTCCCTTGATTATTCTGATGATTTCATATAAAGGTAAAATAGTCGCAAATAAATTGTAATTAACTTTTGTGATGCGCAAACTCATTGTGTAAAAGCGGAGGTGCGAATATAACACCCTTTTTAAGTTTTTCTTGTGACCTTTGGAGAGTTGATGATTAAATATTTATGTATGGAAACGTATCCGTTTTATGCGGAAAACGTCTTCACGGTTTTCCAGTTCACATCTCAGTTTGCGAGTAATCAAGGTTTACGAGTTTCCGAACAAAAGGACCTGTCCGGGGCTACTCTTTCCTGTCCCTATGCATATACTTTAAGGGTGTTTGTCATGCAAATACACTCTTAAAATAATGCGTCGAAAACGTGCTCTTTTAATTGCAACGCATTTCGAGGATACGATACCCTATTACAATAGTGTAGAGCAATTATTGGGTAACACGATCGGTAGAAAGATACATCAGGGATAGTATTTTATGTAAATGATTCTTCGGGTAGAAGAAAATAATTCTGCAAATAAAGAAACATTTATTTAATAGCATTTATAACGTACATGAATTAAAACAGTGTTTTTCATCAAGAGAATCATTTGTAGAAATTGCGTCTAATTATTCGAAAGTTTTTGGCTGATATACTTATTCATTGTCCACTTTATGACGAATATAACTGACCAGTTGCCTTGTTTAAATGTTGTAACATTTTTCTTGATATTCATTAGATACGTTTTTTAGATAAAAAAAGTTCAGTTTCTGTCCATCGTTTTTAGGCACATATCTGGCACGATTTATCTTAGAATTTTCTGTCCAATTTCTGTCTATATTTTCACTTTCAATAATTCAGAGAGTTAGGACTGGATCTTATTGAATCTGGTTTATAAATTATTCTATTTATTCTATTTTCGATTAATATCTATAGTCTATAATTATATTTGTAAATATAGACGAATCTCTATATTTATAGATCATATTTATATCTATATTTATAGATCACCCTATTCATTTCTTCATTATCTGTAAAAGTTTAGAAATTCGGCAATAACGTACAGGGAACCCTTAGGTTTTATTAATTATTAAAGGATTATTCAAATTCCCTAATTTGAACAATCCTGAAAACGAAAAGTTAACGTTAAAAATCATAGTATTTTTTCTAAAAGTTTTTCTAATACTTAATTGGCGGTTTTTTCAATCACGCATATTCTGTGACTTCATCGAATTTAATTCATTACTATAGCGTAAATAAATTTGTCAATAATAAATACGCGCAATCATGCCCACACTAAGCGAAAAATGCAATAAATTTAACTAAATATTAGGTTACTCGTATTTACCATGCCAAATCGTTCAAATGAACGACATATTTAGTATAATCAATTAAATTGTAGTTATTACAACTAAATATAGGCCAAGTAAACTGCCGTTTCCTTTGAATTTGAATGAAAAAGAGAAAAAAATGAAAATTATATTAACGAAATATTTAGTTGGTTTCAACTTAACTAAATATTTAGTTGAATTTACTGAATTTTTCTCTCAGTGCATCTGTATTGCATATATTTTTTCTTTTAACAAATCCGCAATGTTTCAATTTACGTAAACTTAATTTTTTTTAAGTACGGAGATTGTGATATTGAATGGTTCGTCGAGAAATCTGAAAATGCCAGACTCAAAGATACGCATTTTTGTACAAAAAGTCCATTAAAAGAGTTGGTTTTTCTTTTGCTAGGTGATTTCATTACGATATACGAAAGGGATTCGGTGCGATTTGTAACGTAATATGCATATATATGTACATTCAAGATTATTTTCGGTTGACTTGTTTATACATATCGAGCAGACAAAAATTTGAAATATGTATATATATTTTTAATGATTTTGAATGGTCGAGAGGTTTTATTACAATTTCAGTTACAAACATTTGAAAATAATTTTTCAATTGAAAATTCTCATATTAAATTTATTTTATTATAACGTATTTTGTTAATGACATTATAATATGTATTATATTAAAATAAGAAATGTGGTTATGAAGTGTACGTACAATTAAAATAAAATGTGTATAACGTCTATTTTAGATTTCTTAATGGAATTCTTGACATTGTATTCCTATTAATGTTTAAATATATAACGAAGGATAGTTTAACATAGATGAGTATGCCTATTCATAGAAGACACATTAATATTTATTATGCCCTGGTTGGTATTGTTCTATAATAATGAAAAAAATTTTAGTGATACATAATACATACAATCATAATTTGGACTTTCGCCAGACTTATAAGAACAAGAATCGGAGTAGTAATTTTTTGCATTTTTTTTTACGGTATAATTGGTTGGTCTTATTTGTTGACATTTTTTCATTCTGTAATATCATTAATTTCCTTTTTTCAAAAAATATATAACTCCATTATATTTTGCATGTAATAATTTTAGCTGCCTTTATCGCAGACTAATGAAATCGATTAACAATTTTCATTGCTATAAAGATGTTAATATAATAAAATTGAATTGTATATTATTATGGTGTTTTTGGAGTTGGTATATAGCCGAATCATTCTTTTTGCGGATTATGAGTGTTTTTCTTTTTAAAAATGGAATTTCTCTCTTCTTGTTATTCTTCAATTAAATCTAACCGTTAGAAGGATGAACAATTGACGTTAACAAAAATGTGGGGTAAGGAATTCATTTAAAAATATTCAGGATTTAAACTATTATAGGATCTAACTATATAAAAGTCTAGTAACTAATACTTGTTACTAGACTGCGGTCAAATTGTTATTCGAAAAATTTTCAGTAAAATTATTTTACTAAAAATTGGATTAATCTTTGGTAATGAATGAATTTATTTAAAAAACTGATGTTCTATATTCTTTCTAGACTGAACTTCTATTCTAGTTAGTGATATTCGAGTGGTTTTCAGATTACAAGAAAAGAGATTTTATTTTTATTATATATTTATATTTCATAACAATTAAATGATTCAATTCTCACTTTATGAAAGTCAGTGAGTTCATAGCCTCCTCACCATAATTAATTTCAAGTGGTGGATGTTCATGATGTGACGGTAATTTTGCAGGTATCTCCTTTCCTGCCTGCAATTTAGAGTAATTTTCGTATTTGAATTCTTTATTACATATTGTGCAAATTTATATTTTCAAAATTCATGAAATGTAGAATAGAATTGAATTATCAATAAAAATTTGGTTTACACATCAGGTACGGTGTATATATTAGTAATGCGAAAACCCAACTTTACCTGCGTGGTAAGCTTCCATCGCGGCTGTAAAAAAGTTAATTCCACGGGAAAAAAGGCTGGTTTAGTTGTTCCCGACGAAACATTTCCGGTGCCCGTTTTCCGCTTCATTGAGTCAGTCACAGGTAGTTACCGAACGTGGGCGGGCTTCCCTACGCTATTCTTCTTTATAGCGTAATTAAATATTTACGAGCGAAGAGTCGAAATAAAACGCTTTACGGCTGCTGCGATTCAAGCCTCTTTTTCCGTGGTGTCATTTTACTGTTCTCAGTTTACTGGGATCGACATAATGACGTTGAATATACGAGTTAAAGAGAGAGAGAGAGAGAAAACAGTATGGTAAATGTTGACATAAATTATAAGGTATGTGGTTGAACCCTAGTAGAAATCTGTTCCCAAATATCCGGGCGCGATCTGGGTCCTGACTCGCGCCTTGATAGATATCCAGGCGCGAGTCAGGGCCAAGCTTACG
>JAPYZR010004890.1:0-11824 GCA_030522945.1 Trichopria nigra
TAGCATTAAATTTCATTAAAAGTTCATTAGCCCTTTGACGCCCGGAAATATATGTACACGAATTCTTGATGTGTTTTGGAAAGTATTTCCTTGATACTTTTTTATTAGTGAAAGTAAAAAATTCGAAATTCTTTAGTGTCAAAATCGAATAATTATTGACATCGTAAAAAAAATGTAAAAAATGAAAACGATATTTACACCTTTTGACTTCAATAACATCAGATTTTCCGTAACTATTTTAAATCACTTCCAGTCCTCAAAGGGGTAAAGATTTTGGATATTTTGACAAAAAAAAAATACAAGAATAAATCACAGACATACAAATATAATAGGTAATACGACATTTAGGTGTGAATCCATAGTGAGGACTTAAGTTCACCTAAAGTGCATTGACGTAGATAAGCTATTCAAAAGGGCAAAGTTTAAAAATGCTGAACTTGAATCTGAACTTAAGTCGTGACTATTAATTCTAACCTCACATTATTCTTAAAAATATTTATATTTTTACTCTGAAAAACATTCATTCCAATGTGTGAATACGAACCTATTTTCAGAAATGAGAGACCTTAAACCTACACACGATTATTTTATTTAAGGATTTTGGATCTGTGAAATCATAGGTTTTTTATTATACTGATTACAATTCTTTGGCATTCGTTGATATTTTTAAAATTAGCAACGAAACTGTTTAATTGAGATTTTACCCTAGACTCTGAATGATCATTTAGAGGAAGAGAAAATAAAAAACAATAATAGCGAAAACATTTCAGTAATCGAAATGATCGGGCAAGTTCGTATCGACATAAAAGTTCAAAAACTAATGAAGAATTGACTAAAACATGGATTTCACAGCACCGCATCCTTGAATGATGTAAAGTCAAAAATCCCTAAATTGCCTACGAATATTAATGTTACACGTGTTCCTTATGTTCATGTCAGTATGTTCGTACTTAGCAAGAGAAGTAGACGGTGAGCTAAGTCGAAACATGTAGAAAAAATGGCAAGAACCGTAGGTTGAAGGTTCGAAAACTATACCATTTTTTCTCTTGCTAGTTATCGTATAGTAGGAGTAGAGTAGATTTCAGTACACTTAATTTCGCATTTTGACAGCGAACGTCAAGTCGATTGCTATGCAGTATCATAAGAGGATCAGCAGCCTCGAAGAGGAGAAGTACGACCTCGAGTGCGAAGTGTTCGTGAAGGATTTAGAGGTCTACCTTCCTTTGCGATCGATAGCATCGCGATAGATAATGCAATTAATGTGAATGATTAGTTCGATAGCCTCACACAAATATTTTATATTTTATTTTTGTACTATCTTGATCATGCCTTTTTCTTGTATTATATTGGTTCTCTTTAGCCATATAGCAGTATCGCAGTATATGCGCCCAGCAATGTAGTATTCGTAGTGTCGCAGTATTTTTGCCGCAGTATTCAGTTGGCTCAATCATTTATTTGGCAAACGCATTTAATTTATTACACATTTATTGACTTCATGATTCATTTCTCTATTCTATCCTACTTCTAGCGATTTTAAGCAGCTTCATTGGATGCAGGTTGGCCTGCGCGCCCTAATAATGTCACAGTTTATTTTATCTTTGTGTATATCTTGCAAAATGATTTTGCAAATGGGGCTACGTGCAATAACTCTCATGCAATTGTAAACATGTACAGGTCTGATCTGTTTGTAATACATCCTTTCACGTTCCTAAGCTGATTAAATCAATTAAAATTACATAATTAAAATATTAATTCAATTAAGGAGTTGAGAACTTGAAAAAAGCATAATTTGTGTATTTTTTTTTGTAAGCAATGGAAATTTCTTTATCGTTAGGGATAAAAGTAATCGTTTTAAACGATACGAATTATTTTAGTAATATCTTATGAATTTAATGATATTTATAGGATGGAATTCAGAAGGAGTGAAAATATAACCTGTCTGTGATAAAAGAGTGCGTTCACTTTATTAGGTTATATTTTATAACAATTCTAGGGTTGAGATCCAAATGTGAGACTTTCACGTATTAAAGAAGACATCAAATCTTATAATACTAACGTGTAACTCACAGTTTATTACTTTGGTCAATGAATGATTTTGTACAAAGTGTATAATCAGAATAATAAAAATTGATATGTACCAATAAAATTAGATAAGAATTTACAAAAATACAAATTCAAACATTCAAAAAAAATTTAAGAAAAAAATAGAAATTCCAATTGTAATAACAATTGTGAAAGTTGGAAAAAAAGAATGATGAACGTAAATAATATAATCATCAGTTTTTTTTTTAATTAAAAATTAGAAAAAATTACTGAAAATGAAATAAATTTATTATTGGAATTAAACAAAAAATTGTTTAAAAATGATAAAATTGATAAGTTTCAAATACAATTTACAAGAAAGTAGATCAAAACGTTATCCTAGTGAAAGAAAATTGTAAAAATTAACGAAAAATAAGAAAAATTAAGAATATCGACCGAATCTGTAAACTACAAGAACATAAAAAAAAGTTGTCAAATGCAGTAAAAATGATTTGTGGAAAAAGTGATCAAAATGGATTCATAAGAACAAAATACAAAAAATGAGAAGAGCATAGTAAGTTGGTAACATTGGTCAATATAACAGAAAGACAATCACAACAATTGAAAGTTTGAAAAATTTAATTGAAAAATACGAAATTAAAACAAAAAGGAATAACAAAAGTTAATAGAGCAGAGGAAAGTTGTCGCACTAGAAAATAGTTAAGAAAAATCGATACAAAACTGCCGGTTTAAAAATGCATAAAAATGCGGAAGTATGATAATGAAATAATTATAGTTTCATGAATAGAATGAAGAAAGTAACAAAAAATAATAATTATAACATAGCAAAATTAATGGAAAGAACCAATAAAGGCAATATAAATTAGCAAGAACTTGGATATGCAATAAAACTTATGCAAATTAAAGAAAGAAGATTAGATGTTGATAATGAAAAATCGTCACTCGTCGAACAATACAGATTATGTTTTCGCTCCATTAGACTATGCAATATTCGCAGAATTTGGTTATATTCATTTCTTAAGGGATTCATCAGCTAAATGAATCTGTAAATAATTAAATTTCCACGTGTTTACAAATTATTATTAAAAAAAAAAAAAAAATATTCAACACAACCATTTAATACGAATGTACATAAACGAAAAGCATGTATACAATCGAAACTCACAAATACCTTAATTAAAAGCAGCGATCGTTTATATTCTTTAATAATTTTTATTACAGAACCGCGTCTATTTATTATAAATTTATTATATTCAATAATGCGACAAAAGAGGAACAAAAATAACGAATGTGTGGTAGCATGTAACATATTCATTTTAATCGTATAGCTACCGACGTGGAGTCCAGGAATTGTCGCAAGAATACGATATATGGCGTCATTTTTTTTTTAATTTTTATTTTTTTTCTAATTTTTATTTTTTTTAGCCGAGCTGCAGACGATTTGTACAACTTACTGGCACAAAATAAGCGCACTCGAGGGAGATAAGTTCGATCTCGAAAGGAAAAGTAAAATGAAAGAGTTTGAGGTAATTAATGGTCTGGACGATCATGCAGATTTGCACACATCCAATCATTTTTATAAAAATCAGACGTTAGTCGGTATTACTTTGATGCTGTTAAAAATTGTTTAAAAATTTGCCACAATCAAAATGTTTATATTCGATATTTTTTATATAAATGATTAATACGTATTATTCATAACTGCTGATTTATTTTACAATAATAAGGTAATTGTTACTTTATTTCGTTCTTATGTAAAAACGTCAGAAATTTCAATTATAAATGTAAGCATCAATCAGTCATCTCAATATCGACTTGTTGTTCATCCCGAATAGAAGATATACGATCGACGATCGATGTATTGGACTATTCGATAACCGCTTCGATTCGCGCGAGAATCTGCATGCGGCATTTTCGCTGCACAAAACACAAGAACTCACAACCACGAGATTGACGATTTTGTGTCAGAATTGAATTTTCGTTTTATTCTTTTATGAGCTCGCAGTAGATTTAGTGATAATTCATGATCGATGTAACCTTCTGACACTTCTAATTCGGCGCTGCCGATAAACAAAACCCGAAAAGAGAATTTTCAAAGCAGGTCACGAATTGGGTGGGAATTATGAATGTACAGTTATTCAGTAAAATAACAAATATATTTATGTCATTTATTATCGTATGATAAATTGTATTGATAAATTATGGTAAGATTCTGAATAATGATAATGAAGTTTTCATTTATTTATATTAGTTTTTTTCAATTTTGATGCAGTTCATTCTTAATTACTAATGTTGAAATGTTCGCATCATGCGGATGTCAATCATTTTTTTTCAAATGAATCAAAATTACTAAAATGATTTTATACCATGGAAACTATAGCATTCTTAATTTGAATATATTTTCTACTAGTGTAAGTTGACAATTATCCAACATTCACTTAAACTTTCTCATGCTGTAGTGAAAAATTTAGAGACGTATAAGATTCAGCCTCTTGTCGCACTCTGTTTTAAGAGATATTGAAAAAGTTATGAGAAATCGGTGACTTTCAATCAATTTTAAAGAAAACATTTCATTTTTTGCAAAAAGTTACTGCAAAACGAACTGCCCTTAAATATATTTCAAAGTGGCACGAAACTGGATCTCAGCACGTTTTAGCGGGCATTTCCGAATAATATGTTCTCAATGCCGTTTTTAAAAGTAAACAAAGCGGCATGATGTTGATGCATAAATAAAATTGAGCAGAAAAAAATAACTCTGAGATTGGTCTCTCCATATTCTTGTAGCCGACTTGAAGCGGATTTGCCATGCGTATCACGACCGCGTCTACATTTGTGAGGGTCAGAAGTGGGATTTGGAGCGTGAAGTTCGGAAAAGGGATTACGAGGTATAAACCTACCAACGAATGAGGGTTAAGCAAACCAGTTTTTTGTCGTTAAAATAAAATTTGTTTTCCTCTCAAACTAAATAATTTGCACCGCATCCCCACGGGATGGTCCTGAAGTGGATGTTTCCCTCGTAGCCCTTTTACCCTTCCATTACCCTCAGCCCTTCACCAGAGTCGAGCATATCGTCGTACTCTTGACCTCAAGTCACCCCGTTGTTCAAAGATCGGAAAAACCGAAAATCTGTGTTTTTTTGTGAAAATGCCATTGAAGCGATGTGACATTAGGCCAATTGGATACACATTATCGAAGTACGAGTATATTGCGCGTTTTTCGATTTGCAAAGAGCGATAAGTACCTCGCCGTAAGCTTGGTCAGTCCTGTCCATCGCGTATCAGTGTACCACGTCGACAGTGGTGAGAATCGAACGAAAATTGTATTTTTGCCAAGAAGAATATGAAGTGCCGTTACTTGTTAATCATTTATTTATTTATTTTTTTAATGCTTTACGTCTCACGCTCAACTCTTGTACCTCGTCTTTTCTTGTAATCGCTGTTCTTTCTGTACGTTCTATTTTACGTTTCCCCCTCTCTCTATCTTTCTCACTCTCTCACTCTCTCTCTTGCTTTCTTTATTCATGGACCTTTCTTTCTTTCTGTCTGATACGTTTTTCATTCATGGCAGCACGGCATTTACTCCGCTTTTTACTAACTCAGAAGCAGGCCGCAGAGAGAAGGAAAAACGTGCTGATTGGTACTCAGGGCTGGGCAAGCTTATAAGAGATGCTTTTTCTCGTTAGACACAGCGCTTCTAACGCCGCGAGTAAAAGCGACTGTTACGCGGCATTCTTTATTTATTTTCGATATGTTCGCCGTCATCTGGATAAAGAATGAGTCGTAACGCCCCGAACAAATAATTGTACCACTTAACGAATTATTACCTTAACGGTCAACTATTCTTTTCCATTGAAATCTGATAATACATAAGCGGACTCATTAAACATTTCAGATGGATTCGTCGCGTCGTTTCGACCAAGTGGAGAAACCATGTGGCCATTTCCTGTGGACATTTTGGACATTACGCGATTATAACCACTTGGAGAGTTTTGGTCACGTGAACATGATTTCTTCACCTGGTGAAGCAATAGGTAGAATTCACGTAATACGGACATAAAGTCAAACGTGCTTAGGGAATCCATCTGAAATTGTCAATAAGGAATGGCATGAGAAACTTATAAATACACTGGGAAAAATGGATGATAACAATTATTACCCGATTTTTTAACGTTATCTTATTATCGTTATAATTCTTATTATTCACATCCTCCAGTGTGACAGTTAATGCTTAATGCTCGTATGCTTGGAAGAAAGTCTCACGAAATCAATAATAATGTTCTCAATGACATGATGCAATCAGATCAATGATGGTATCATCGCTAGTAGTCAATACTGCATCTATTTCCCGAGTGCAGTTTTGCATTAATACATTTCAATAAACCTTGGTGGAAACTCGTGGATTTAAAGTGCAATTATCAGTTCAGGCATGCTGTAGCTTTCACTCGTAAGTGCGTTTTTAGACGAATGACATATCGCAAATGTACATTTGTTTCCTATGGGATATATTCTAAAATACAAAATTTTCGGTTGTGAGGAACTAAAGTTGTACAGCGATGTGCAGTGTGTTCGGTGCAAAATCTTGATGATAAATATGGAAATAATAATAATAAAAAAAAAAATAACTTAATAAAAAATTATGAAAGAAATTCGACAAAAGCAGGCAGCTTGAGAATTATCTAACACTTGCATGGCTTTGTAAAACGGCGCTTTCGGAGTCCGGTTGCGCCAACTTCAATAATAAGAGCGATACACTGTTATAAAATAATAAATATTTACAGAACGTTCAAGTGACGTTTAAAAGTGCCACATTTAACCGCATGCATGCCAGGTTAAGCATGATACGTTTAATGTCATCTAGTCAATATATCGAAGGCTGCAAAGTATGGCACTTCATATTCACTGCCGAAGGTGTAAAGTACCAAAAGCATTAGAAAACATGTAACAAGTGGAACGAACTATATTTTCCAAAAGGCAACTTTTATTGTTTCGCAAGCAGTAATGTTTTTGCAAGAATCGAAGAAGTGTACACCAGTTAAGTTCTTCAAATTCTCTGTTGTACGTATCCTTTTTCCAGATTTGTCATTCTTATCATATTCGTATAGAGAACACACTTAGGGCTCTCACAAAGATGGACGCACGCGCGAGTCTCTTCGTATTTATTATTTAAAACAATGTATCGCGTAAAAGAAGTGCCATGCTGTGAAATTCTCTATTCTCCGGAATCCCCAGATGCGTTTTCCCCGTATGAAACGGGACACGGTGTGCTACGAGGTCTACTATCGTATTCAACATTCAGAATGTCGATATCGGCAAAAATTATTCCTGCAACTTCGCAAATATTTCTACGAAGTAGACGTACACTTTTTGTCTTATTCAGAAGACAAAGGCGTGTCTTGTTCTATGTTTGTTTCTTTTTTTTCTTTTTAATTTAATGCACAATAAGAATCTGTTTATTGACTACGATGGTAGTTGAAAGCGCGCAAGCAAATGTATACAAGCACCGATTGATGGTGTTTATCACCTGCTCAGGGACTTCCGAAACGAATACATCGGAAGCGAACGTGAAAAGTGAACGCGAGCGTGAAGATTTGTTTCCGAAGTCGATTTTGCACCGATCCGCACGCCACGCTATAAAAAGATGGACTAGACTTAGTTGCACCTAAAATTAGTCACTGTACCAGGTGGAAGTCTCGTTGTCTCTAATTGGGTCATTTTTATTAGACCTTTAATCAAGTTAACAATTTGATTAGAAAATTGATGCCAATATGTAATCTTACCTCCAGTCATAAGCATCAGCCATAAAGTTGTACTTCCAGCTGTTACTTTCAGTCAATACTCAGGCTTGATGTAAATAATGGCTGATTTTAGATGAAACCAATTTCCGTCTTTTTTCCTGCAGTGCACCGATTGTAATGTGTTGTTACAGTGATTAACTGGATGTACGTAAAAAAAAACCTGATCCTCTCTTGGCGGGAGAATAAATTTTTTCCGAACGAGCGGATCACGAAGTCAAGGGTTGCTTAATGCGTCGTTAGATGCATTTTTAAACATCCGCTCAAGGCGGAAAACTTTCGCGATCAATGTTCACCAAGCCAAAGAGGATCGCACATTACGTTTTCATGTCTATAGCTGAATTTTGAATTTTTATATTTATTATCGTTACATTCGCGGAGCCAACGGCGAAAGTTTGTTTTTATTTTACTATGCCTGCTAAAAAATGAATTTCGAAGCAAACGGTTCAATCATGCATAAAGCAACATTCAAAGTTTAGCGATGAAATATGAAAACGTGTCTTTGGTGAAACCCCGAAGAAACCAGATCTGAGTGCGACCAGCTGGTTTGATTTTCATTTGGTTGGATAAACCATCATCTGCCTTTCCTCAACATCGCCGACTGCGATGTAAAATGGATCGACGGGAGTAAATCGCAGAGATTGAATTTGTATCCCTTGAGGGATGTCAGACCTCTCGTCCTGCGATCGATTACCTTTGACTGCACGACAGAGCAGCAGGGAACTGAACGAATCGAAACAGATCACGTTCAGTCTACACCGTCACTTAACGATATACGCAAATTTATTTTTTATCAAATTATTGTTTTTGCTAATGTTACAATTATTATCGAGTTTCATTCAAAACATGATCACATTCGAGTGATTAATGAATCAATTGAAATAACATAATGGTATTTGAAATTAGAAATATTTTTTTTTTTCAAAATAAACGCTCAATTGTTAAAAGCTAATAGAATAATTATAAACCTCAAGCTTATTTTCTCATCGATGTCACCTTTCATGTATACTTAAATCCCTTACTTCATGCTTTGATCCTAAAATATCTCTACATGTTATCTCCAAAATTTACCCATTATTAACAAGAATTCTAATCGTTTAGATCTAACATAGCTGCTGAACTGTGCTTCAAATTTGAAAAAAAAATACATGAGTTTGTCGGGTGCGACCCGGATGCCCATGCGCAATGAACTAAACGCCTTTTGTGCTTATGTGGACTTTGAGTTAATCAGATTTGTCAGTTTGTTTGTTGAACGAGTTTTGATGTTGAAGGTTCACACAATGATTTGCTTGAAAAATTGTGTTTACGCGAATCGATGTTCCTGCTTCTTACGCTATGATGATATCGCTGTTCGCTAGAAGAAATTTCGTAGAACTCGCAAATATAATTGTTCAAATTTCATGACTTATAGATTGAATGTATTTGAACTTAGAAATTCTACTGGTTTCTAGTATGATAGACAATCTATTGGCATTTGAAATTGCTTTCTTCTTCGCTTTTCGAGAAAAATTCACAGAGCGCTTGAGTGGCAAAATGAAGCGTATGCTCTAAAAATGTAACATATTTTTCTTCATTTGTGCAGATCGCCGACCTGAACAGCCAGGTTAATGATCTTCGAGGCAAATTGTAAGTATCTTTATTTCGATTGTATTGTTTACCCTATTTTATGATACGTAAAAATATTAGTCATTTTCAATTGTTTTCTAATGGCCATCATTTTGTTAACGTCGTGAAGTAAAATCTAAATCTATAAAATAAAATGTAATAAATTATCATTAAAGTCTACAAAGTGATCATAAAAATTATGTCAAAATGTCACTGCATTTAACCAAACTATAATTTTGATGAAGGTTTCGTTTGGTTGGTAAACATATTTTATAACCCAGTGTCGTTTGCTGTTAAATGTAGCGATATGCGAACGAAATTTACAAAGGCCTTAAGCGTTTTCTTAGACTTCCATTCAAAGTTATAAAGATTTAAAATTTTCCGAAAGAAAACAAGTTTATACTCCCTTAAAATAGAAATATTTTTTAATTCGGTTCTACACATCCGCCATCATTTTGTTACACAGCATGAAGCCGACATTGAAGAAAGTTTCCAAGTATGAGAACAAGTTTGCCAAGCTTCAAAAGAAGGCTGCCGAGTTCAACTTCCGTAACCAACTGAAGCAAGTCAAGAAGAAAGAATTCACACTCGAAGAGGAAGACAAGGAGGTAAGGATCTTTCGTCAAACTTACTTATGTCAACATTTCTCGTCGTACCAAGAGGAATCGGAAATATTATATAAGAATTTTACATAAATCTTATGTAATTTTCACATCATGAATTTAACATTTTATTCTTTTGTGAAATTTGTTATCGGTTATTTTTATATCGTTACATTTTAATTACATTTTTATTATATTTTGTTCGAGCGCGTTTTAAATCGACTAAAACTTCATCGTTTATTCTCTTGGTACTCGCGTATAGGACTAATTGGCGCACTACTCAGTGAAGGAAAAAAAACTTCGCTCTGAATTTTTACGTACAGAACGAAAGATTTTTTTGACAATTCGTCGTTCTTCACTTTATTTTTTTGCAGGACATTTTCAGATGGCGGTTTTTTTGCCGTCGTCCAAATTTTTTGTCGGTGTTTTGTGTTTTCCCCGGTTAGATTTCCCCAGCCGCAAAGTTTTTTTCCCGCGATTTTTCATAGTTCTCGTTTTGACATCTTCCACCCTCGGCATCTTTAAGGAAGTTTTCAGATCCAAAGTGGTCATGAGAGAAAAGACCGGACACAAGTTTAAAATCCTTAAATTTGCTGACTACTAATATGTACATCATAGACTTTATAGTGGTGTTGACTAGGCAATGTGTTGTTCTCCACAGCCCAAGAAATCCGAGAAGGCAGAATGGCAGACGAAGAAATAGATAAAAATCAGTTTAAATTATACCTACTTTTAAAAATGCAGGCTAGTAAAATCACCGTCAGAAACACACGCACCCGACGATACACATCGCACAACGAGTCACACTTTGTTATTCCTCGCAATGGTACCGCGTGCAGTTAAAAGCGCGCACTAAGGACATTGACATTAAAACAGAAAGAAAAAAATAAAAGAAAACACTTTTAAAGAGAAGTTCTCAATTTCTCGTATGGAAATATAACGCGTTTCACCTACGACTTTCAGCTTATGATATACTTAAGAATAAATATAAATATCAATAAATAGTAATTATTAAAACATGCATTGTACGTTTCCGTCCTACACAGTTCTATCGCCGACATTTTTCAGATCGGTTTTTTTTTAAAGACTTATCTTTACACAGACTTATTTTTTCGTTGACGAAACACACTTTTTCATTTCGATGAAAAGTTTCAGTTTTTTTTTCACAATTTTCGTACCGATCGTTTTAAATGCCGCTCTGCCCGATTCCACTGGATTTTTTATACCACTTTTTAATTGTGTATTTTTTGTGACGTCCAGCTTTTTTCATTTTTTTCGTTGGACACCCGACATTTGTCTGACGGCGAATCGTGCGAAGACGCATTTCAATATTCCTGTCCATTATAGCAAACACATTTTAGTTTTGCAGAATTAATTTTTCCGAGTCTGGAATAAATGTTATAACACGTTTTATGTAACTTTTTGGTTTTTAATAATTGTATGTAAAGTTATTATTTACTCCGAGTAGTAAATGCCGCATACTTGTGCATAAATAAATTTCATCTTATATCATTTTCGGTATCTAACGTGTTGACGAAAACTCGTGTAAGTTGACCGAGAAATATATGTATAATCATGTAAATGTTTAAAATCTCGTCAGATAACGAAAGTAATTAGTGCGAGATTATGGCGCCATAAGGTGAGAATGGCTTATTAGATAATATGATGTATTTCGCCGCGAACGATATATTAATCGCAGCAGCTTTGCTCACGCTACTTTGCTCTTACTTTGCTATTTCTTTTATTCTATAGATTTCAAGAATTTTCATCTCTACTCCTTAGT
>JAPYZR010004891.1:0-15428 GCA_030522945.1 Trichopria nigra
TTTGTTAAGTAGTATAAATATGGCGTCCTCACGGTTCTCAACCTAACTTAAAAATCCGAATTCGAACGAGAAATATCGTCGTCATCCCGCCCTCATCAAATAAACTTTCCCTTTACTTTCATCAAGTGTATTATTTATCTAAATTATCTGTCCAACTCGCGATAATTCCGCTTCGTTATAACAAGATATTTAGTTTTAAAAAATATGAATTTATTTTTCAGTAGAACAACAAGCATTATTCCACTATTATCTATAGTTACAGGACTATATAGACTTACGAGTAATATTTTATCCGTACATTTTTGTAAAAATCTCGAGCAAAGCTAAACTATGTTTAACTTGCAAGGGCTCGTATTGGTCACTTTCAAATACTCATTTTTCTTATTTTATGTTTGGAAGACATTTTTATAAATATGCTATACTTAAAGAATGGAGAATAAGACATTCGTGGAATATCATCTGCATGTTTTAGGACGTCATATAGATATAATATATATCGGCGCTGCATGCGAAGCGATGGTTCTACATTTTATTTCATTTCTCACAAAGCGTGATAGAAAAAATGAAGGCAAAATAAAACCGAATGTCTTATCGAATGGAAATTTTACTTCAACCAAATCTCAAAAATATCTATTTGAGAAATGATAGATATTGATAGAAATATGACTTGGTATTTTTGAAAATAATGCTATAAAAAGAGTGATTAACGAAACACTTCAAAAAACAAAGTCAAATACAGTTTGTAAATCATATCATAGATTATCTTAAGTAGATATACCTAGTATCTGTACCTATGCCCGATCGATGGTGTCTCTTGACAATAGAAACTCATTAAATTCAAGATTTTCTTCCCGATGCGGATTAAAATATGCAAGATAATACCTAGTGGAACGTAATCGTCGTTTTTCGATATAAGTACTTGGGTCCGTCTAGTGGGTCTCCATATGAAAGCTATCTTATCTCTTTTCTTCATGCACTCGTTAAGATGCTTTAAGGACGTCGACGAAACGCCGGAAGTCACGTACAGGGGGTGCTAGATCGTCCCTCCTATACATATGCATACGTACATACATCGGACATTTCAATGAACCGTTAGATCTCGGCTGAATGGCGCATGAGAAGGTAGGAAATGTTTCATCGATCGCTCAATTTTTATCGAAATTCACCACTCGTCCTCCAGACACCCCCTCCATATCGTTACGAACGTAACCAAGTGATTAAAAAGTGATTTCACGCTCGAGCTCTTGCACTCCAAAGTGACGAGTAACATTTGACGGATTTTCCCAAGTTCGCGTCATCGTCCCTCGGCGACGATCAAAGCATTTTTTTCGACTCGAAAGTTCGCTTAGTGATGCTTTTCTTCAATGCCAAACATGACTTGGTCAACTTTGCCTCTGAGACATTTTCCGAGCCAATATTTTGTTTTTATTAAGTTTCCGGGTGGAAATTTTTAAGGGCACTGTCAGGATGTTTGCCGATTTTCTTTGCTTGAGAGCAGACGATAAATTCGCAAACTAAACACAACTTGTGCTCCAGTAACCGGCTAAATTTAAATGACAACCGTGTTTACATACCGGTTGTTGGTTTTTCATGAGAACGTTTAGTTAGCATTTCAAACTATAATTTCTCCTCGAAAGATTTCTCAATGATGTTTTCTACTTTACGTACTGCTAGACAATTTTCTAGACAATTTATTATTTACTTTTTCTATGGATATATTATTAAAATGCGTCAGATCAAATAATAAATAGCATGCGAAATCTGGACCCCCAATTGCGTAACCAGATACCGAAAAAATTAAGCTTTATTGAAATTATATATTTCATATGGTACTCACGTCACCCTTCTCAGGAATGTATTTCGCCAAAAATCCCCAAATAATGCCGAATCCTATTCCACCAATGATTGCAATAGGCCCTTGCAGGATCTGATACCAAAGAGCGTCGTGCGAAAACATGACGCTTTTGATAATTCCATAGACTGCGACTGAGGCTGCATCATCTATTCCAGCTATTGCTATTATTAAGGTTGGAATGCCCTGTAACAGATAATTGATTAGTCATATTAATGTTTCTAAATCAAAATTATTATTCGTACTAACTCAAAATAAATAAATCCTCGATTCAAATAAGATGGAAAATACTACAGCTGCTGAATAGTATTTTTATCATTCATTCTGTCTAAAGAGTAAATCGTTTTTCGCTTTGTTCCAAAACTAATGCACTATTTGCATGGACCAATTCAAATAATCAATGAAGAAAAGACTTTGCACACGGTAAATCGGTTTAATATAAAGCCTTGAACGAGTACTAGCAATCAATATCGAATGTTTCCTCATCTCAATTAACGGAACACACAGGCGATTGTGTATCGATCGCCCGGAGTACGTCTCGTTGAGGTGTGAATGCCACGAAAAATCAAAAGCTCCGTTGAACGAGATCTAAAGTTAGCGATTCTGTAAGACTCCTTAAGGGGAACCCACCCCATACCCTTCTGACACAAGGCACTTCAGCTTGATCGGGAAAGCGCATTGAACTCGGACGACAACAGCTAGGCCTCCGGCTCTTGACGCTGATAGATCCGACAGGAGCGAAGAGCTCACCTTTAGTAGAAGCGAGTGTCAGCGAATGTGATAATTTCTTTTGTGCCGGGCAAAGTCTATTTCAGCACTCGTGAGGCGAAAGTTGAAGATTGGCGATGAACGAATTCGGGTCAACTTATCGAACGGAAAATTTGGTTTCTCGCCCCATTCCAATGATAATAAAATTCGACCTACTTCTTATGCGCTCGCCTAACCGTTCCTTCTAAAACAAAATTTACGACACGTGAAAAACACCTTCGACGACTGGGCGATATTTTACATAGAAACCGAGATGCCAGGTTTATTATTAAGCGTTGAAAACCCACGTTTCTTCGATATGGCTCGACTTCAAAGATTCTCGAAATCATGCATCATTCGCTTGCCGCATTTCGATTTATGACTTGCGACGCCGATAATTTTCCAGACTACACCATATCATCAAATATATTATAAAAAGAAAATAGCTATAATCGGTACTAACCCAATCCTGAAAAGAGGCTCAGGGTCTTTCTTAAAATATCTTTCCATGTTCATTAGAAGCTTTTCTAATTGATTATCAATCACTTGCAATACCTGCTGTAATGTCTCCTATATTCAAGTTAACTATTAATTCATTGTTCAATAATAGTTTTTACATTAGTGCTAGAGAGAAACCCCTTTTTATTTAAATTTATTTATTTCGCCTCTGTTCCATTCGCGCTCGTATTATTTTGTCTAACTGTCAAAACCATTCCTAAAAAATGGTCAACGAGTCCGAAAAAGCTGAAAACATTATCCGGCTTAGCTTCGACTTATAATCGAGTGGATTTTGGAACATTGATGTTGATTATTTCCGACTGGACGTTGACTGATGATGTCATCATGGCCAAAGGCCGTTGAAAGTTCGAACGTTAAAGGTTTGAACTTCAACTTTAAATTCGTGTAAGTCCTTCATTCCTTCATCAGTTACTGGTGGCCATTGACATAGAGGACATGCGTCTATCGTTCTGGTAGTAAAAGGAGATATTCCATGAATTCAATGTGGTGTCGACATTCTCAACATTAGAATAAGATATATCGCCATAGCCGATTCAGTCTATCGTAGTGCGAAAACAATTGAAATTATAAGAGAGAAAAAAATGCATCAGAGAAGAGCAAATAAGTAGAGATATGATGGAGCATTGTAATCAGTGATGAAAAATCACGTGGCTTGGATTAATAATCCTTAATCAGTCGTAATAAAAAGCTTCCAAAGAATCTTCTGATAAAGCTTTATTAAAAGTCACCAAATTCTATCAAGTTTAAAAAAAAAAAAAAAAAAAAAACTGTTTGTGTTTACAATGATTCTAAGAATGAAAGTCATTCCAGATTTTAATTGGAAAAATTGCATTAAAAGAAGAACATTTCGTTCGTCACAAAAGGTTCTTTGTTGGCTTTTCGTTTCACCTAACAAAAACTTTTCAAAATCCGTTACGAAGCCCTTCACAAATGCTGATGGTTTCTCGTCGTTCTTCAAGAAGCTGCATAGCAAGCAAATGAAGAAAAGAGAGAAAAATCCTCCAGACCTGGAAGTAAGACCTTCCAAGTCGGTGTTATTCTAATTCTTTTTATTCGGTGCATTCGAGTTCCCGAAGCTGTAGGTTCGATCCGGCTTTATTAACACCTTGTTTCCTTTCGGTATTCGTCCAAGGGTTGGAACGGAGCAAGGGAAAGGTTTGTGCCTTTCCGCATGAATAAGAACGGAAAAAGTGGAAAGCGAGACGGACGAACGCATTGGGACTATCGAAATCTCCCTGCAGTTCCACTTCTATTCTCTCATTCTTCCATTCCGTAGATTCCATTAAGCCGAAGCGCGCGATAGCTCATCCGAGACGTGAGCTAAGGAAAGGCATTCGCTTATTCTCATTGAGGCTCAATTCTCCCCAAGAGCGAAGACATGCCGAGTGAACCGGGGATATCCACGGTTAAGAGTTGAGGTTGAGGGGAAAGAGAGATGGTTGTCGAGGAAACTCTGGACACGCTGTGGAGCAAAATATAGAACGAAGGAAATTCCCGGATGCAGACGTCAACTTTTCCTAACGAGTTGAGCCTCGACCGGAATCGAGATGCAACCTTTTCGTATTAACCGATCGTACTTATCTCGTTAATATTTCAAAAAGACGTTCCGTCTTTCCTCAGGAGACTCTCCAGTAGCGCGGTTTTAAAATATCTTTACAACCATCCACCGCGACAAGAAAATCATCCCTTGCATTAAAAACTTTTTATGCATCCGAGACTGCTGCTAATGCTGCATGAATTATTGTACAATAAGACTAATTGTTTCATTTCTGGAATGCATTAATTATCCTAAGTTACCTATCCAACAATTTCTACTTCATATATTGTCGCATTTTGGAGGCTTACTACAATAAAAAAAGATATTCCATTTGGAATAAAAATTAGGCTCATAAAAGAATGAATTCTTACCTTTGCTACCCCGTATCCTTTTCCTCGTAACCTGAAGAGGCAGGGAACAACCACGGCAGGTGAAACGGCTGCGACAATGCTGCCAAGCAGAAGACCCCATACCCATGGTAAACTTAGCAAGTACCTCGTCGACACAGCAACCACTGTAGCTTCGACGACCCACGGAATAAGGCCAATCTTTGGCACTGTGACTCTTAAATTCTTCAAAGCATTCGGATCCAAATCCAAGCCTGCCCTGGTTAAAATAATTACGAGCGAGATTTTCCTGCAATTAAACAAAAGAAAATTTACACTTTACGTTCGTCTTTGCAGCTTTGATGTTCTATATCTAACATATTATCTATATATATAATCTTGTTGGATGTGAGTACATATATTACAGCTGAATAGATTCTAAAGAGGACCACAATGAATGGTCGAAACGTTAAAATATTTACTAATTGTCCCAGAACGTCCAAATAAATAAAAACTTACTATTCAATATGTAAAAAAAAGATCAAGAAAATTTAAAAATATCCTATTGAAATTTAAGATGACTGTTAGAATAACCGTACTGTAGTTATTGGCTATTTTTCGTTCAATAAAATTCGATATAAATTATTTTGATTAATCGAGATTACCAGAATAAGCATTAGAGGAATTAGATAAGAGCAAATGATTCAAAACTTGATTAAACTTGATCTGAATAGATGAGAATTGGTTCATCGAGATGTATTTATGTAAAATTCAAATCTATATTTACATCTCGCGTAATCAGAAATCTGGATGGTCCTGATCGGGAAACTTGATAAGATTCTTATCGATAAATGATAGAGCAATTGCAGGTCTTGATCCGGATCTGAATATCACGATCATTCTAGAATCAGATTCTGATCAAGAAAACGTAAAGTTGCTCACACAATCATGCTACAATGCCTGTTTCAATTTGTAGAACTGTTTGAAGAAGCACACATTGTATGCTCATCTTGAAGTCAATGATTTCTATGAAGCTCAGATCAGGGATACTTAATTAGGTATTCTCAAAAATGTCACTTAGATAAATCTGTGTTACTTAATTAGCCTGATGATCATTTCTAGTCGAAATCCAATCAGTAAAGTACCAATTAGAAAAGATATGTCTAATGTCCATCCAATTGTCACTGGTGAGTATATCCATTGTACGTCCGTTGGACAATGGGCGTACAATTGACGTGGATGAGATGTGCGATACACGTAACATAAATAGTATTTCTAACAGACAAAAACTGGACTTAGATTGGTCGTCCAATATACATGTGACATCTGGACATCCAATGTACATCCAATGTTCGCCCAGGTCAATTAAGCAATGGCAAAAATGTGATGAAGATACAAATGTCGTTATCACATTGGTTATGCTCGCAAGCAAGCTCAACACTATATATCTTACTTTACTTTTCTTATTCTATTATGCGAAGAATAGAATAAAAGCTTTTTAGATCGAAGACATGAATATAGAATTGTCTTTGAAATGTCGATATTTCACGCAACAATTTCATAGAACTAATTGTGAAAATGCGAAGAGAGAAGGACATTGAAATCGGTGGCATCTTTCCGCTCATTAAATATTTCATTACCGGCCGATAAAACTGATCCGCATGGAGCAAATCAATGACGTTGTTTAACTGTAGCGACATAAACGTCGTTTATTGCCGTGACTTAAATCGAAGGTTCACTGGCAGTAATTACCATTTAATGGTACGACGGTCGAGATTACTTTTTCCTGAATTCTTCACAGATTATTGAAAAGTTTATTTCACAGAAAATTACGTAGTCGATTATTAAGTGCACGAATAACTACATTTCAAAGTTGCTCGGCTTGAATTTTAAGTCACTTAGATTCGACAGCATCGTATCGTAAGAAGTAAATCCCGACCTTCCAGAAATTTTTTCTGTTTCTTACTTTATATATGTATACAGGATGACGATGTATAATAAGCTATCGAGTAAACTCTCTAGCTTTTCATCCGACCGATTCCTCCCTCGAATTAAGCGATGTTCCTAGTGATGTCGCGCAAAGCGTTAGTGTTTTCTCGCGATTTTGCCAAGAGATGAAACTTGTAATAGGATAAGTTTGCTTGAGTGTAGGCACTTACTAAACCAAGTCTTGCCAAGTTTGAGACGCACCTGTTTAACGACCCTTGCCGACGAGTTTTCTCGACTGGAATATTCACAAAAGTTGCACGCGACACGTCTATTGGGTTTTCACGACTACGCATGATGGCCAACGCTAAACGAAGTTTAGCTAAACCTCGTTTAACGTATAAACCTCAAAAGATTTATATTGGATTCGGTAAGACGCGACATGATTCAGAAGGTTTTCTGATAATTCATCGTGGCAGATTCAGAATGTGGTATCGTTCATAAAAAATACGTAAAATTTATCAATCTTCATGGGTAAACTACGGTTAAACCAGAAAAAAAAATGTTTTTCGTGCCTGCTTAAGATTTCGGGTCTCCCAGATTCGTATAATGTCAATATAACGGAAGTCGATTCTTCGACGTGACGCTGTACGTTTCTGAAATTTCTCCATAGTCGACAATATATATATATAAATCATTCGATTATCTGAATTAGATTTGTTCCGGTGTCTGTTCGTTCGCCGTAACGAGACATCAATTAATTAACGTCGACCAACAACTCAGCCGCGCTTAGTCTTGCCACGGACGTATAACGTGGACGTGTCGTTCTTTAGACTGTAATTTTATTTTCGGGGGGGAATTACTCTCCTTTTTTACACACCGTATATTTTAATTACCTCTAACGAAGAAGGATGCTCGCGAAAAATTTATAACGTCCAAGATTAAAGAGATATTTCATAAGTGTAGCGTTCGCGGACGCGAAATCATGTTATAATAATGTCTCCGCAAAATTGCCGTGGGTGATTTTACGCTAATAAAGCAATTTCAAATCTTAAGTTTCCAACTTGTTCCTCGATTTACATTTGATGCTTTATTGTCATTCTTTTTGCAAATCATATGTTATAGGCCAAATGTGATGCGACAGCGTGGCAGGAATGCTACTTCAAAATCTCCTGGTTTTGCAGCATCGTATTCCTGAAGGTCAACATTTCATAGTCAGGATTATTAGTAGAGGAGGGAACAATAACCATATCAATACATAAATAGATGATCATTTTTCAAAGCATTATAACAAATGCACTTATAGAATCTCGACAAAAGTTCAAAGCATTCGCAAACTACGTCTTCGACATCGATTCTTACAATCGTTGATAACAATTCACTTAACCATAAGAATATACGACATCCTCGTTGTCATCCGTTCACCCAAGACCTTCGAGCTATAAAAAGAGCGATGGGAAATGTCGTTCCCTATTCGAAAATCGCTAAATCCCCGTTTCCCAAGCATAACCGCAGATACGTTGAAATTTGCATGAAGTATTGTTCGAGCCATTCGTTCCCTCGGCTGCGCAGATAAGAAAGTTTTCCGACCAATCGCCAGATCTACTTTATGCCCTTCTGCCCGCAAAGATCCTGGCACTCGACTGTCCTTCCTGATAATCTCGGTGCTTGGTCGTGTGTGGGAAGCACCTCGTCCGCACGCTTCTCGTACGTTCCCATCTGTGTGCACATCTGGAGGCGAGCATATATACAGGGCAACTTGTATACCGAGCCGTGTTTATGCGACGTGCAATGGTTATTCGAGCTGAGGCCAAAGTACTTAGAGTCAGCACGTGTGCGTATACGTATCGAATACGCATCCTAACACATTACATAGCACGCCGTAATTCCTCACGAAATGTGGGGGACCATTATGACTTCGTAATCGCTGCCGGCTATCCCTTATTCTTTTCGCATCTTTTACTAAAGCACTGCGAATCGAATTATTCGCTCGTGCTTTGCGATTTTACGATGGAATCTTCTGGATTGTACTCTATGCAAATGAATGTGGAGTACACGCTGGAACTGGTAATTGAAAAACTGGATGTTCTAAGATAAACGTTTGGACATTTTTGGAAGGAAGTAATTGGGACAGTGGAATTGAGTGTACAATGGTCATGAAACGGATGGATTATGGACGTAGAATAAATTTGTAATTATTTAGTACATGAGAATGTTTATACGAAGAATGTACTTATCTGCGTAGATATAAGTTCTGTACATAGAACGTATCTACGTATCGGTTTATTTCATTCAGAGTAATTTTTCGGGACAATAGTTTCAGACCTTGAACTTGAGTCTGAGAACGAAGCAAAACACCTTGTGCAAACAAAGTACGACGATGATAGAATATCCAAAGTTAAACGCAGAATTGCCTATTTTCAGAATCACAGGACCTGTTCTTAAAGGGCCCAGACTATAAATTTCCAGGTTCTTCTGGCATAAATTCTGACTTGGCATCTTCGAAATTGTCTGATGATATTCTTGTATAGTTATGAAACGTAGGGCAAGTGAATTTCCCAATAGTTGATCAATATTTAGATGTAATTTTGCCATAACAGAATGTCCATTTCCGTATATGTATTGAACTCGCTAAGTGATTTGGCAAATTGCGCGCGCGCGCGCATTCAGGCTTGTACGAATTATGAAGATTAGTCAAGAATCACGCGGACGCGTGGGCGGTTAACATTGACAAGGCGCGAGTTTTCTTCAACGTGAAATGTCCGCAGGAATTGGTGTCGTATTGTTATATGGAGTCATATGCTCGCTCCGACGCGCGAATTCACGTGGTCTCAGCTGTCACGAGGTTTCGATATACGAGCGCTGCTCGTACAATTAGCGGGATACGAAGGTAGTTAATCTTGCCACCCGTGACGCACGCGGACCGCGAACGATCGAATAATTATCACGTATTCGTCACATTTTCTCCATCGGATGCAAAGAATTTACGAAAGAAGCATACGGACGATTTCGAGGTGGCGCACCCGTAAATTTCATTCCTGATGGCTTTTTAACACCATTCGTAGGACATATAAATTAGACGTTTTTGCAATTAAATGAAATCACAACGAATGATTAAATTGGATTTTTTTTCAATAAATTTTACGAACATTTGATTTACAACAATTTACTTTAATAGTTGAGATGGAATGAAGGTAGGTATACTGGAACAAAACTGGATCGTAGTTAAGTTTGGTAGATGCAGTGTCTTCATTCAGATAAAAAATGAAGCAATATGAGACTGGATATCACAATTTGTTCCATTGTAAAATGCTAATATAGCGATTAGTTATATTTGTGATGATATACATTAATAAATACGATCACAAATGAAATGTGAACAACAGAAAATTAAAAAAAAATACAGTATGAAAAAAAAGTCTAAATGGAAGACAATTATAAAAACAGGATGAGAATTATTAAATAAGTACATAAAACTCGGATTAGAGACAAAAAAATTGAATCTCGAAAAAGTTTGTTAAAAATCAAATATTTTCGACCAACAATTACGTGACACAATTCTAAAACACTTCAAAGTGTGTAAATCTGTTTAGGGAATTCCGTATAATAAAGTCTGTAGCATGGATTAAAGCATACCTTCCGTGTCATTCAGAGCCATTTCGTTAAAGGCCAATTACACGCGAATCTGTGGCTCTGGATTGCGCAAGTTCTCATAATAGAAAAGTAATTAGTAGATATCTAGAACCTGAAAATGGCGGTTACATTCGGTTTGAATTGAACACAGGTGCATAAAATGCCGCTATAAACGTTTATGCGATATTACATAAATCGTATACAATTTGTATTTGAGACAATTTTGTAAATAGGAATGAAATTGTTTTCATACGTCTTTTCAAATTTATCATTTTTAACCTACAATTTTAATATATATATATATATATTTTTTTTTTTAATAACACATTTCAATCATATTTTCCATGCATTCTTCATTTTCAGAATTTTACTTTTTTATTTGTTGTTCACTATAGTTTTAAATCTTTAAAACAACTTACCAAGTTTTGTCAACATTGAGTGAGCTTTTTTATATTCTGTATTTTTTATGCCTTTCTGCTTGTAAATATTTTGTTGTTTCTATTTTTATCAATTTTGTCCCTCTCTTTAGCTGTTTTTCGGATTGCTGATAAGAGATCTTCTGTATCTCACCCTAGATTTAAAATCGTCATTGACTCCAAAACTGTTGGATACAATTTTTATGGAAATAAGTTTTACTTTACATGTGCTTGCATATTTTTATATTTTTTGGGTCTTGACAGAGAAACCATGTAATTTCTACCCTTAAAACTTTTTCATTTCAGATATAAAAAAATACATAATATCTGAAATAACATTTCCCATTCTCAATTTCATTTTTATGCAATACTTTCAGATGCATTAATATTATATTATGTATGAAATTTCTTCAGATGTTTATAAGAATCAATTTGTTTCTAAACGTATTTTTTATCTTTTTATTACAGTTTACAAATCTTTATCGTAATTCAGTTCCTGCATTACCAATAAACAATAAAGAGGTACATATTTATAAAAGAGAATTCGGTACTTTAATTTATTTGGTGAACACGAAGGGGGGGGGGGGGGGGGGGGGATTATTTAATTATTATTATTTTTTTTTTTCATAAATGAAGTCATTTATGAAAAAAAATATCTCCATGTCATTACAAATGAGCGACTATATAAATGCGATGTACATTAGAGATTAGCACTATCTTTATGTAATCCGTATCTGCGAAAACAAATATTACACTGCAGTAAACTGGAGTGAATCTGTAAAGGATTTACGTTGCTCATTAGATTCTTATACATATAAAATCAACAGAGGATTCTAATGAGTTTGTTCAGTACACATATATTCGAAAGGAGTTGATTTTCTCAATTTTAAAAGCAAATGTTGATAGCGTTATGTAACAAATATTCCACAGAAATTGTAAACGAAGTCCTTCGAAGTTGTCAAAAGATGTATGTAATCAAGTCGCTGCGTGAGTAAACGTTGCATTAATTAAACTATAGCCTTAAAATTTTGCAATTTCTTAATTTGTTTTAATGTAATACAAACGTCGTACGGAATAAAAATTTACAACTTAAAATTTTGTTAATATCTACCAATATTAGACCTCTACGGCACGAGATTGTTTATTTTAATCTTGAAAATATTAAACGTTATCTTAGATATATTCATCAATTTTTAATGAAACTATAAATTATAACTAGGAAATTTTAAAGATTTCTTTTAAATTATGCGAAAAATTGACATGCGATTTTTCTCTCAAACGTTCTATAAAATCATTTTACAAAGTGGGAAAGGTAAGTAATTACTGATCCGATACTTCGATATCAAGTCTGATGATAGATGCTTAAAAAAATCTGCGATAAGACATCCGAGTTCTTTGCTTTTATTAATTATGGTTCAAGTTTCTAAAGAATATTATCTGATGCTATTGGAAATAAGTCACTTTTATGGAATAACATTAATCTTATTTTTTTGTCATTTCCATTTAGCACGAAATGTTACATGAATGATTATCAAATGGTAAGACATAACAAAAATAAAAAAAAACGAAAATTGTGAAGATAACACAATAAAAAATGTGGAACAAATTTATAAATATTATGAAATAAAAAATAATATGGAATAATAATAATATATACAACTGTGGAAACTCAAAGTAAAGCCAAAAAAAAAAAAAAAACATTGAAACGGACATTAAAATAAATAATTAGTGAAATTGTAGACGAATATATGAAACGGAAGAAACAAAAAGGATCTTTAAAATTTATAACTGCAGAGATTGAAATAAGTAACAATTGAAATAATAATTTTTTTTTTAATTCTAATGAACATCAAAAGCATGAATAGCTCTAATGATTAATCGAAGAATGGAAAGAAGACAAATCAATAATTTAGGAGACAAAAATAAAAAATGCTTTTCTTTAAAACTAGCAATCAATATCACAATTGATGTTTACACCACACATACAATGTCAAGGAAGTTCGCACTATTCGATCAGCCTACACGTTTCGAAAGTTAAGGTCATCTATGCACTCGTTAGCCTCCAGACGGTGTAATCGTCACATTCGCACGTACTATACATCAATTTTCATCGGTAAATCTTTCAAATATGAACTACGTCCATGCAATTTAATACACCTTTGTTTTGATATATTAGATTATAGATTACGTTCATACAATTACAATCTTCAATAAGCTTATCGCACGTTGACATCAGGTAAAAAATAGAGACTTTCTCTGCCTATACTTATGCTTCTTAAAGTACTTCAAAGGCATTTTTTTGTATGTTATGTTCAGTGTACATACGTTGATGAAAACTATATAGGTATAAAGGCGAAACAATTATTAAACATGCGCCAGAGCTTCTACATTGTATTTCTGCAAGAAATTTACGAGTTTGTCCGACGTTTTTTTTTTTTACAAAGTTCTCGTCAAAGTACTTCAAGTCCAAACTTCACAGTCCTTTTTTTATCGATAGTATTTTACATTATGAACAATTTTATATTAACTGAATATAGTTCTAAGAAATTTAAGAATTTATAAAAGAAATTAATAATGGAAATAGAAAAATTGAAAAGATTTTCATGTTTATTTATATGTACTACTAAATCATATATTCGAAATAATAAATAACTTTTTAAAAATATGCACTGAAAAAATGGCATGGTCGATAGAATCACATATATATTGTTAAGTATGATACCATTAGGGTTACAATATAAATCGATGTAGGAAACATTTAGCATGTTTGCAGCATCTGTAAAATTGTTATATGAATCATGTATGTTTAATTGTAGTGTATAGCTGTGCCAACTATAGTTTAGTAGTGCAGCCATATAGAATAGGTGTACCAATCATATACACAGGTACGATCATGGTGTAAGTTACACCATGGGTACGATCACCTTATTGAGCAATTCAAAATGGCAATTCAACAACTGTTTGTTTGTAACCCCAACGGTAGCCATATTTGTTGTCATCGCCGCGCGCCAAGAAAGATTATGTAGTTGACAATACCTCTGATTGTAGTAATAAGTCTTGATACTACTACTATGGTCTTTAGAGGTTTCGATACTACTTGTAGATTAAATATGATGTCGACTATAAGACTCTCTGACTATAAGAAGTTTCAATACTACTTCTAGGGCCATTAGAGGTGTCGACACTACTTGTATTATTAGAAATGTAGTTGACAATACCTCTATGACTATAGTAAGTCTTGATACTACTACTGCTTTCTCGACATTACTTCTGTGATAATATAAAAGACTTGACACAACTTGTATGTATTCAAGAAATGTTAACGTGCAGATTATGGTTTTCCAAAATATTTTATTTTTAACTTAACGGGGTTTTAAAATCGAACAACATAACCTCAAAATAGGAAAAGTATAAACCTTAGTCTTAAATCTTTTATTGGTAAACAATATTTTATTGAAATATAATTTATTCATATATTTATAATATGACCAGTGAATATGGGGTCATGTTGACCGTAGGAACTTCTACGGTATTTTTGAATTTATTGAAAATAAAATTCCCAAATTATATCGATCTGGACAATTTGATGAAATTTTTACCAGATTTTCCTCTTGTCATGAGATTTTTTTGAGAATTTTTTAAGAGTTTTTCGAAGACTTTAAAAAAGTGCTGAAACGAGTTTTTAAACCTTTTTTAATCATTTGAAATTTTTTTTTGTTATTCTCTGTAAGTTTTGCGTTTTTCGGATGTCATTTGGTCCGGCCTTAATTTCTAATGTTATTTTGAGGACCTTCATCACCGAGTTTTTTCTTGTTTTTTTTAACTTTTTTGTGTGATTTTTAGCTTTATGAAAGTTTTGACTTTTTGAATTTTTAGAATTTCTTAAATTATAATAACCACCAATTCTGGAGGAATGGCTCGAAAAAATCTGAAAAAATTCTCAAAAAAAATTCCATGTTTTTTTACGAATCAGGGATCAGATTTTCAAAATTTAAAATATTGGATCCAATATGGCGGTTCAAAAATTGAAAACGTTAACAAATCTACACATAAATAGTTGTACCAGTTTAGGATAAACGTTTTGGAATTTCTATTTTTCCGACTGCTTTTCAAAGTATTTCGAAGTATTTAACTAACCATCCTTATAACTACTAAAAAAGTTCTTAATGAAACCTGATGATGTTAAGGTGTTAGAAGAAGCTTCAAAAAAGCCTATTTCTATTTCTAATCGATTTCTAAGAGACAATTTTTTATTTTTTTTTTATCTCACCTCTTCTTCTATCTAGTTCTGTCCACCTGTGAACTTATTAGTTATTCTTACATTCCCTTACACGTGGATATTGGAAACCCTCCTTCCTCCTTATTTCGCGATTTTGCGCACACGTAACTAGGTTCGCTCGGCACGGGGGTAAAAGTGAAAGAAAAAAAAAAAAAAAAACCCCGGAAAAAAAAAAAAAAGGGGAGGGGGGGGA
>JAPYZR010004892.1:0-11551 GCA_030522945.1 Trichopria nigra
GAATAGACGAAGAGAATGAGTGGTCAATTTTAAAAATCGGTCGAATAGATTTCCACCAAAAAATTCCCAAAATTGAAGAATCGGAAAAATGTTTGTTGGGTAAATTCAATACTTTGCCGCCTTGCGTCACGCGAAGTAATAAGAATAAAAATAAGTTCTTTAATCAACTTAAAAGTCCAAATGTTTTTTTAGGTTCACTCCTGCGTACGCATTAATAGTAGCATTTTTCGCCACAATTTTTCCTTACTTTGGCTCTGGACCATTTTGGCGGTCAACGATTGGCGTAGAATCAGAACGATGTTCTACCAATTGGTGGACGAACATTTTTTACGTTAACGACTATGTTAATGTGGAGGAAATGGTATGGAAAAATCTGTTTCTTTATATTTAGGCTTTGTATTGGATATTTATCAATTGATTCCAACACGAAATTATATTACTGAATGAGAAGAAGAATTATATAAGAGAACGAGTCACATCAGAAATGTAAAAACTATTCTTCAAGTTTCTGTGACTAAAAATGGGTTGTATTATAATTTCGTACTTTGGAGGATAAATCGATTGAATTTAAGTCTTACAAAAATTAGATTTCTTAAGAGAAAATATTTATTCAGGATAATTAACGGCTCAATTTCCCGTTCAAGAACTGAATGTGAAATTTCTTTTCTTTAAATCGTTCGATGCTAGCTCCATAATAGATCTTGGTTTTGAAAATTTGAAAAATTTATTTATCAGAAAATATAGTGGTGCAATAATGTTCGTTCCAAGAAATTTCGACATTTTTTTTTTTGCTTGTGTCCTGGAATTCATGTATATTTGGTTTTTGATGAGAGAGAATAGACACGTACAGAATACAAAAAAACATGCCTTAAAAACAAAGTAATGGAAAATCATTTACATGTGATCTAATAAGTATTGTAATAAATAATTTTTCATATGAAAACAACAATTACTTCAAATCTAAAATCGAAAAATGTTATTAAAATAATGATTGTAGTGCACGATGTCTTATATTTTAAGCAATATTAAAACATATTGAAAAGGAAAACTTAATTTTTCAGTGTATGTTTCAATCGTGGTATATTTCGATTGACCTGCATTATTACATTTTATCAATTTTTGCCGTTTATGCATTTTGGAAATGGCCAAGGAAATACGGATACAGTTTATTTGGTTCCATTCTGTTCGTGAGTATGGCCATCCCTTTTTATGTCACCTACGTCAACAGGATACAGCCTATGTTTATAAGATTTCCTCAGTAAGTAAACATTCATTTTAAACTGCGTTTTACACGTGTTAATCTATAATCCATAAACATGAAGGTGACTATTTCAGCAGATACGTATAAGTTGAAAAAAAAATTATAATAGATTTAAATAATTCTGTAATGCAGATAAAAAATAACGTCTGGTTTATTTTACAAAACATATCTCAAGTAAAACTAGGGCAATGTAGTAGATACGATTTCTCGTGTAGATTTTATGCTAAAGTGTATTTTTCAAAATTATTTACTAGATAATAAATAACCTCAATATAGTAATTTTCTACTATTTTATATATATATATATATATATTCGAAGAATCACAATGACGAACTTGCTCCAAAATTTTAGAATAAGATGGGATATAGAAATTAAGGCCTATATTTTTATAATTTTTAAACTCATTATAAACTTTTTATATTGTATTCATATAATATACTTAACACGAGTTGATGAATTCATTTATTACAATAAAAATAACGTAAAAAGTTCCAGTACTCAAAATAATTATTAGGTAATACTCGCCGAAATATTTTAGCATGAGAGACATGATGCGAGATCCGTACTTTCTGTACTATTACATCAAATCACACATGCGATTATCTTCATATATGGTCGGAATAATTGCAGGAGCTATTCTTTATGATTACAAGTCTTCAAAGTGGCGACTGTCAAAGGTTTGTATAGATTTACCATGTAACGCGACAATTCAATTAATTATTTTGCCAAATTATACTTGTTTTCAAGATAGAAAAGTAAACATTTTAAGTCCTAAATTTTAATATATACGTAGGGTAAGGAATATGTTCAGTGAATTGTTGTTGTAATGGACTGTATATAAATTGTTTAAATTAACAAAATATTCAAGCTGGATTTCCTTGAGAAATAATTACTCTGTGAATGCTTTGAGTGCTTCAGTCAAACTGCTTTATTTAAACAATCTTAACACAAATATGTTTGATGCGAAAGGCGAGGATTAACATGTGTCCGAAATTCAAATTGAAAATATAAGCATATAAACAATGTACATTTAGCAGCGGCCTTTCCAAATACTATATTGTTATACTTATATATATATGTCCGTTATTAATTCTTAAACAGAATACAAAATTCAACATGGTGAAAATCCTACAAAAATTTTTTTGAAAAATTTCAGGAAGTTCTAACTCAAAAACTATAAGCTTTAAAAAAGTATGTTGAAAGTGAAAAGTTCTTATAAATTATCGAGGAATACACTGGTATTTTTTCAAACATTTTTTATGATATTTTGAAAATATTTTTATTTGAATTTTTTAAATATTTTTAAAAATTCACGAAAAATCTTGAAAAAAAATCTAGCACATTCTTCGACGAATTCTAAGCATTATTTGTTATTTGCAATTTTATCCAGACATTAATAGTTTTTAAAGAAAAAATTCTCGTTATGTATATGTATATTTAAACTATTGTACGTATCCATACGTATGTTTACTACATACATACGCGATGTAGCTCACGAACTAAAATAGACATAAAAAATGCACGTTGACTACAGTCGTAAGTTGGCTCAATTTACATTTTATTAGTTTTATATATATATATATATATATATATATATATATATATTTAGGACATATTCATACACTAAACTGGCGGGGAAAAGTCCAAAAAAACATTATCGCCAAAAAGTTTAAACATCGAATCTTTAAAGGTTTTTAATTGATTATAATTAGAAGTTGAGATGTCCACAAAATCTTAAACAAAATAATGTAATAAGATTCAAAAAAATAATCATCAGAACTCTGAATCCTTGGAGGTATGTATAAAACAGTCATCGGTTTTCTAAATTTGACTAATTAAATAAAGTCGAGATATATCCCTGCGATTATAACAAAAAAATGAGCAAACCTAGAAAAATCTTATATTCTACTTATTAAATGAAATGTATTATAATAATTCTACATTTCTTTACTTAATATATAAATGGCTTCGCGAGAAATGTACATACATTTATGTAAACTTTGAACCAATCATTGGGGTCCAATGATAACTAAAATAAATGTATGTATATATATAATCTTAAAATAGGTGTTTGCGCTACCGTACACTGTATGATTTATTGAAACTATTGCTATATATAAATATACGGACATTAATTTTTACAGATTTTATCTAATACAGGTAGCATCTATCGATAATGTAGAACACTAACAATACGTGTATATACATATATACTTGTAAATAAATATTGATAATATTAATCACGTTATTTGCGAAGGAATAAATTCGAAACGTAATGATAGCGTGATGTATTGTATACCAAAAGTAACAAAATATGTAGATTTATTATAAAGACGGCAAACCAGTAAACGAAAAATTATTGAAAATTATTCACAATCTAAAAAAATAAAGGATTAAGAATAATAAGGAATCATTAAGAAGCATTCACATTTAAAAACAAAAGAATGCTTCTTAATAATTCTTCATTTCATTTTATTATATTCAAAATACCTGAAATTTGTCATCGTATTTTTTAAGATTGGACAATGTCGAGATACCTACTCCGATTTTCTGACCACTTCTTTATTTTGACAACTCACACAGTGACTCATATCATGAAAATTGTCATTTTCAATTTTGAAATTATGTATACCCTGTAATCGAAAATGAATCGAAACATTAAAAAATGAACTAAAATGGATTCAAGTGCATTAAAATAGATAGAAAACGAATCAACTTAAATCTACTTGAATCCATTTCCGATTACTGGATATGTAAACGTAATATATTGTTTATCCTATACATATAATAATTACAAGTGACCAGAATTCTTTCAATTTACAGAATTGATGAAACTTCATTTATAAAATAAATGACAAGCGGCATTATTGGTCAATATAGTTTGTTCAATTAGCGGCCTTAAGCACTGAATGACTGAGACTGCATACCCTGACTGGAGAGGCCCGAAGGTCTAAGTGGCCTCCTAATTTTTATTTTTTTTTTTATTTTTTTTTTAAAGATCATGGTTTTTGAGTTAGAGCGTGCTGACATTTTTCAAAAAAATTGTCATTTTGGACTTCGTACTGGAGGTCGTTGTATTGAATTATTTATTCCGTACCTTACATATCTTAAAATTAAGGACTCGACATGATGTATTATCATTGATTACTGCTTTCGTATATAAACATTTTATATTTGTTACCATTCGAACAAAATCTCATTTCTTTGCAAAAATTGTGTATATAACACTTAAAGCATTAATTTTAGACAAATTCTTATTGTTTGGTTCAGATAATTTCACTAAATAACCGAATGAAATTCATTGAAAATTGACGAAAAGTGAATACAGTCGAAAGTAGTCAGACAACACAAGTTGCAAGGACCCACTTTTTTCACTGCCTTTATTTTGGAGCATAATAATTTTGCATTAATCTTCACTTTTTAGTCTTTTTATTTTATGCACATCACAATTACACAACTTCACTAACTCCATTTCCTTATTATGCCACAATCAATCTCTGGTTATAAAATTAACATTTAGGTTCGCGATGTAATCTATTTTCGGTAACTCATCAAAAGTTAACGTTGTTTTGTAAAAAAAGGCATCGAAAAACCAAATGCCTGAATTATAAAAAATAAATATTTTTAAACATAAACTTACAGTTTTTTTTTTTTTTTTTAGAAAACAAAGATTATGATTATATAAACTGTGGTTATTAAAATCAAAGTCCTATTATTTATCATTTTCAGTTCTGGTCCAATTACCTGTTTGCCCTTTTGGTTTACGTAGTATCCTTAGCATCTGTAGGAATTGGATTTCGATTTTTCAACCCAAATATTAAATCTTCATCTTTTGAAACGGCACTTTATGCGAGTACCCATAGAGCTGCATTCGCTGCCAGTGCTTGTTCTATTATTTTACTCATCACAATGGGCAGTGGATTAGGTAATTATTGGTAAAAAAATAATAATATATACATATTATTATTATAATTATAATTATGCATGAGAATATTTTTTTAACAACAAATATTTAATAGTCCATTTTTCCCGACAAAAACGCATGTAAATGCGTGTTTAGGCTCTTTACATCTATTTTGTAAATAATAAGTTGTAAAATATTTTTTCTTTAATAATAAACAGTGTATATAAAGTAAGAGTTAACCTCGCAACAAGAAAAATGTAAATTAAAAATGATTTTGTTGTTGAAGGGTAAACGAGGATTATCCGAAATAAATTACGAGAAAATATTTTATTTCGGATATTGCATATTTAATTCCGAACCAATGTCACCGGAATTTTTTATTTTTTTATTTATTTATTTATTTATTTTTTTTTTTTTTTGATTATACGATATGCAAAACTACCGTTCCAGAGCCCGGATTTTGATACAAAATTTCAACGATTTTTAATTTACAAGTATTAATCTTTTAGTAAGGATAGGTCGCCGGGAACTGTTCTACTTAAACCCTTCTTAAAAGGTACAAACAAAACAATTTACCACAAATTTCAATCATTAATTCTTTCTTTATATATATAAGAATTTCGTGAATTGTGCATTTAGTATTGCAGGAAGAAATGTGTATATATGTATCGTTTCTTTTTTATATAAAATGTTCCGTTCTATAATAAAAAAAAAAAAATTTCGTTAGTTTTATATTTTTGAAAATAAATGCAAAAAAAAAAACGAAAATTTCACATTTTTTGATGTCAAGATGACATACAAGATATATAAATGTTATGTCTTATCCTTATGTATATATCTGCATATTTTTTTTTTTTTTTTTTTTTTTTTTAATAATTATGAAATAATTATAGAATTGCAATTGAGACATTTCTATAAACAGAAAATATAAGAACATTTAATAAGAAACTTTTCAGATATTCAGTATAAATTTTTGACACCACGATGGATGCAACCATTGGGCAAGTTGACCTTTGGTGTTTACCTAACTCATAACTTCCTTCAAGCTTATCAGTGGGGTACTTCGAGGGCTGCAAGGACCTTTAGTATTCATAATTTGGTAAGCTATCTAAATCCTTTTTGCATCTCAACGATTAATTTTACTGCAATCCTTCAAAAATATATTATATAATAACAAATGCGTGCAATTATTTAAAACTTGGTTATTTATTTGTATAAACGCATTATAATAATTTGTTAACAATTATTTTAGTTTTACGATTTTGTTCCGGACGTAATTTGTGCTTTCTCTCTGTCGTTACTTCTAACAATTGCGATTGAGGAACCTTTCCGACGAATTTCACGAATATTCATCTTAAAGAGATCGGAGAAAAATCCTAATATGTAAGTAACTCGAACATTTCATGTACTTACTAAATCATTTAAATCACTTAATTGTCATTTTCTAATTTCAATAATCAATTCACATGGAGTAATAATGTCAAGTAGTGTACATTTGGTCTGATACTACGATTTAAATGATGACGTATATATATTTATTCCAAAATAATGATAGGTTACTAAATGTTATATTAAATAAAGACTGAGTATATATTTCCAAAAATCTCTTAATGTTATAACAAACGGTACAATGTTTTATTTTCAGAATATCTTCAACGGAAACGGATAAGAAAATAAGATAATGTACAGCTTTTGTTGCTGCAACTAAAATTAGAATTTCAAATAAAATCATAAGTTTTTGTATAAAGTATTATATATGTGAGTATATAAAATATATATAAATTATATAAATACATAATAAAGTTACTACAAGATATCCTTAGTTTAACTAACGATGTATACAATATTTTGTAAAGGTCAATTGCACGAGTACGTATCAATTTCAATAATCAAAATTAAACGCAAACTAATAAATAAATAAAACCAATTGCAATAATTATCGCAAAAACATTTACAATAATGCAAATAGAAAAGATAATAAGCGCGCGTGCGACTTTATAAAATAAAACAGTATTTATGACGAATATGTTGCCAGTTTTCCTAATTACAATATTCATATGAACCATTTGCGCAACGGCATACGTGTATAATCGGTAAACAGCAGCGGTTAATTAATTTGCAAAATCGCAATACGACTTCAACTTGTGAATTGGTCACGATTTTTTACACGATAATTTTTTTTCAGAAGATCTATGAGTTTTTACTTCAATTACATTTGTCTATTCAAAGGTATCGACAAATTCGAAGACCAACAATAACACGAATAATATTGATGAAATATGTAAGTTTTTTCTACAAAAATAAAAATATTTCCTTGAATCAGGTATTCATGCCTAATCCTTTAATTAGTACATAAATTACAATAAATATAAATTTCTGAGAGAAGTTTGGTATACTATACACTTTTCGTATACACTTCTCTCTTGTTTCTTCAGTTTTAGTACAAAAGTCTCGCTTGGTATATTAATTATTAAAATACAGGTTTATTGTGTTACACTCACTGTGTAAGTTACTGATCGAATATATGTGTATATATAAATTATATTACAATAAATAAAAACGTAATGAAAAACAATCTACAACAATATGTAAATAACTGGCACAAACTCTAATGTAAGCTACCAAACAAGATAATTTCGTGCAATCTTTTAAAAGATTCAGTCAAGTTTAATCGATGATTTTTATTCTGTTAATGTGACTTATGGAACTAATCTATATCTTGGAAAAGAATTTACCTCCTTCGAGTTTTGTTTAATATTAGAGCAATCATATAAATATAATTATCGTAACAATATTTATACGACTAATATAAAACGAATGAAAATTCGTTGTTTTTTTTTTTTGCTGGAGTCCTGAGGACTCGGCATTAGGCACTACCTCCGACCACGGACGATTTGTTCGGCTTATTTCTCTTGGCGTTATGATAGAGATATGAGTGCACACGCAGGCTATTACTGTTCTTGTATTTATTACCACACAATTTGCAAGTAAGACTCTCCAAAGGACCATGTATGTATCTTACATGAAGCTTCAAATTTTCTTTTCTAGTAAAATGTCTCAAGCACCAAGGACAAGAATACATGCGAATCACTTTCCCTCTTTCCATGCGTAGTGTTGGTCCGAGTTCTGATATCACTCGTAGAGTCGTTTCTAGAGATAAACTGCTACCAGGTATTCCTTTCACTGTTCTGCGGCCACGACTTCCGCTTGCACAATCTTGAGAAAATTCATTTTGATACGTTGCTCCTGTATTGTAATCTGCGAATGAGTAACAAGTTAACAATTAAATAATATTTTGTGCATATTGTAACAACCTGCCACCATATTAATGAAATCATAATTTGAAATTAACATTCCAAAATCATTAGTAGCATTGGTATACTTACTGGAAGATTGAGGTTCATTTTGATAGTGTGGACTGTTATACTGCATGATTTGAGGATTTAGCACTAGATCCATAACTTCCTGTTCGTCCGGGTTATTTATTTGTTGCGGCAGAGTTCCTTCGTTAGAAACTCTTCTTGTTTCTATTGAACTTATTCCTGGTTTGTATTCAGGTAACTCTACATCAGCATTCTCAATGGCCTTAGAACAATCTAAGGGTTTGTTATCAACATCGGGACATTCTTTAATAGAAACTTCTTGCGAGTCTTGCAATAAACCTTCGATTTCTGATCCACTTTCTTCACGAAAAGCTTCCAATAATAAATCTTTTTCTGCAATTTCATTTGATTTTTTTTGTTTCTGCGACTGACAACAGCAAGGATTATGTGTTGGGTTCTTTTCGGAAGACTCATCTTGATTAGATCTGTCACTATCATCTATTGGTTCAACAAGATCTGACAAATCAGCATCTCTTTCCAGCTCATCCTAAATAATTAAAAAATATATTACAAACTACATATGAAGTTAACATTAAAAATATCAATTTTCATAATTACATACATCGTCATTGTTCTTTGTAAGGCCTTTGATCTGCAGGATTTCTGCTACTTTGAGAAAACTGGCGATGTCTTCTTGTTTGATGTTTACTTCACCTTGATACATGAAGTGTAACATTGCGGACAAATCTCGATAGTTGACATCTTTGAGTATTACAATGGGATGTTTACAAGTATTTCCCTAAAATAACAAAATAAAGTGATAAAAGAACTACTAATTCACACTCAATTTCGAAATTATAATAAGAAATCGTTGTTTACAGCAAAAAAGTATAAAGTTACAAGGAGCCAATTGCACAAAAAAACATGGCATCACCGAATCATACCTTAAAAAGATCTCTGAAGTACGTACTGCAAACTGAGAGAATCAGTTTATGAGCTCTCAATATTTGTCCCTCAGCAGCTAGAGTCACATCCACCAGCTGCTCACCAGTCAATAAATTGTACAAACCGGAAGACAAATTTCTTGGGAAAGTATTCCACACCAAAGAAAACTGTTCACCCGACATGGTGTTTATTTGGAATCTAGTCAAACTAAATCAACAGAATAAATAACGCAGACAGCATCAAGGCATACGCAATCTTTCCCCTTCTACTAACCATTTTCGGCTTACCCCACCGTCTGTTTTTACTGCGCCAGTGCCGTACCATTTGACGCCAGGGCCCCGCGGCCCGCGACGTACTAGAATAAGAACGAAAAAATGTGTGCGTATGCATAGATATATACATATATACGTTTATATACACGCATGTAAGTACACGACTATTCGCAAAACTCGTCCTCGCTTATTTGCTGTGCTTTTGCAAACAGCAATGTTTTTATAAGAACTATAGTAATAAGAAGAGGTTAAAATGGGAATTTGGGTGAATAGCCTGGCTAAAACACATTTTTATATCGATAAACCCGAGTCAAAGACTAGGAATATTTATTAAAACGTATAAATAAATACCTAAATTATTATGTAAAAATTACGCTTCGCACTCAACCCGTAAAAAATGAACTTATCCTTAAATCTCCTATTATGAGTATTATTTTGTTTAATGACGTCTTGCCATTTTTCGTTCAAGCTTTCTTTGCTTCTTTTCATCAATTTCAGGTTGTGCAGGACTCGCGAAGAACCATGGACCTAATATATTTGTCCAGAGCTTCCAGAGAACCTGAAGTGGTACCTAAAATATTATCTTTATAAATAGATATTCATTAAAAATAATAATGTAAAAATGAAGAAAGTTTTATTACCAGAATCCACAATATCCAGAAATAATTTGATAAAAGGGAAAGCACTTGAACTCCAGAGGTTAAAATTATTAAATCTTTAACATGCCTGAAAAAAAGATTTTAAAAAGATTTGATAATAATTTAAAAATACATGATGAATAATATTAATTCAGTTAATTTGCAATTTTATTTAATTGATAAGATTTTAATCATGAACCTCAAATTGCTTTATGAAATTGAAAATGGAAAAATAAAAATTTATTTTAATCAATAACTAATCAGGAAAATACCAATGAATTTTTATTTTCTTATGCATTTAGTAATGCAGAAAATTTCAATTACATCTTTGAAAAGCTTATTAAGAGGACTTTAGTTCTTTAAATCAGTTTTTAATTATTTAGAAATGATTATTTATCTAGTTCTTTAAATCAGTTTTTAATTATTTAGAAATGATTATTTACCTAATACAAAAGTATTTATAATATTATATACTGACTATTTTAAAAGCATGTCGAAGAAATCAATACATTATGTAAAATTTACAAAGACAAATTTCAGTACGATTAATGTTATTTTACAGAAGTAAGAAATGAACTTTACGTGAACAATAAATGTAAAGCATTCTGAAATATAGTAATCCTGAAATCAAATATATTCCTTGACTCAAATTCCTTGAAAGATAAGAGGTTACATTAAAAGATATTATCACGAACTTACAAAATGATTTAAGAAATTATTTAATTACTTATATGTCCCAGTAATCAAAAACGCATTGAAAGATCAAAGTATGAATTAAAATGGATTCATACCGATTAAAAATTGATCAACTTCAATCTATTTGAATACATTTTAGTATGTACTTTGACCTTCCAATACATTAAAGTTCAAAAATAAGTAAAAAACGGTCACTGTACAAGGTTCAAAGAACCACAAAAAAAATATATAAATTTTCGGCTTGGATCTAGGCCCTCTTCAGAAAAATATAATAAAATATAATAAAATATACAAAATGTATTAAATTCTATCTAAATGAGCGGTCGCAGCACAGCTCATATAGCTGATCGACTACTCTACTTTTCTCATAGGAGACGTTTAAGTAGTCCTTCCATCTATATGTGAAGGTTCATACTAGTCGAATATAAGCCAGAACGAAAGCAACGTTGAAATTAATTATCTTTGATCAAGGTATTGTAAATCTCGGGCAATGTTGATTTTTCAAACCTTA
>JAPYZR010004893.1:0-21967 GCA_030522945.1 Trichopria nigra
TTCCAGAGCCCAAACTTTGAAAAAAAGTTTCAATCTTTTTTTATTTATATTTTTATTGTTGTAAAGCTCTGTCGGTAACTGTTCTACTTTAGAACCACCAAAAAGTGAAACGACATTTCACGATCGGGTTTTCCGAGATTCCTTCTTTATCGGCTAAACGATTACTCTCGCAACCAAGTCGTTTTATCATTTGTTTCAACCCACGGAACAGAACCATGAAATACGGGCCGATTTTATTTCCAAAAGTTATGGTTTTTTACTCCTTGAAATCGATCAAAATAAAGCCCGGTATATGCTTTGCATCCCCGTAGAATCACAGTTACAAAGCGTTTTTTCCCCGATATCTGTTTAAAACTGCGGTATTGCGATAAAAAGCGACGATAACGCATCAGCTGCAGCAGCGCCATTCGTTCGGATTGGCAAACAGCGGAAATTGCAAAATTTAATAAAGAAATAATTTATTCCGTTTTACGAAAATCGGTCTTAGCTCTGTAACTGTGAAAGTATGCATTTCATATGATCGCACGAAAAATTTCAGCAAAATCGGTTCATGAATGGAGGAGTTCTATCGTAAATGAGATTCGGCAAAAAGTGTCGGTAAAAGTTCTTTAGTAGAACCCCGCTGAATTATGTGTTTTTGAAATGATAAAAGGAATCAAACACTTATTCTTTTGCTAATTTATGGACATGTTTCAAAAATTTCTTTTCAAGGGCATTATAAGCGGTTTCTTACTTAAAATATTACAGATATTTGTTGAAAAAAACCACGCAAAATATCAAAACATAAACGCTTTCTTCCTCGGAATTGTGTGCAGACATATATTGTTTTTTTTCTCGTTTTCGCTCCCATCGTATTAAAAAAAATTGCAAGAATGTATCACTTATTATGAAATATCTTTCTCCAATGAGTATGAATTGCCCAACATCGTGTGTCAAACCTCACACTAGTGAATATTATAGATAATTACGCCCTTATATTGATATATGATATAATATATCTTTTCAAGGCCAATCCTCTCTTATATAAATTTACGGACCAACTTTATATTTTAAACGACTGCGAGTGTTGAAAAACCATACCAACTTTTCCAAATTTGAATATAGTGACTTTAGAAATAAATGATGTATTACTTTAATCTATATTTTTCGATCATTATAAGTTTCAATTATCCAACTACTTCATTTATTCAATCTGACGAAACGATTTTTCTATATTGTAACTTTGTCATTTTTTCAAAATAATAAATATATCATTTATTAGTTCCATCTAAAAAAGTACAATTTTTCCTAAATATTTAGTTATGTTTAGACGTTCGTTATCCAGATTCCAGAAATCCAGAAACAGACTTCGTTAGTATTTCGTTAATACTTCGTAAAAAGCAATCTAAATGCCATTTTCCGCTTCGTTTTCGGAGCGCAAAAAAGATTTCGCACACACATCGCAAAATGAAAGATATTATATATTTTAAACTTTTAAATGCATTACATGTTCGGAATCATATGAATCGAGTATTATTGCTTCTATACTAAAAAAAAATACCGTTCACATCACAAGGCGAAAAATATGATTTTGCGTCCCAGATATAAGAAGAAACACTATATGTATTGTCAGTTACTGAATTTTTCTGTCAGTGTAAAAAAAAAAATATTACAATCGAACAAATAAAAATTCATTGTTAATACAAAGCACGAATGTAACTTCCCCGCCGAGAAAAGAAAGGAATTTGAAAGAGATTCGAGAAAAAAAAAACAACATTAAATACTTTATATGTACAGGGATTGAACTATACGTATATATTCTATAATGTTTTGTAATAAGTATTCAAATAAATTGAACAAAAGCTGCCATCTTTTAAGGAATCCAGTAATATTCAAACAGCAGACCATTATCTATTTCTTTATTGATTTTTTATTTCTTTTGATTGAAGAAAATGCTCTTTCTTATTGAATGGATAACTAAAATTTAGTAACAAGTACTAAATAGTTTTTTTAGTATTGATAGAATTTCGCGATGTGCCAGGTAGCAAAAGATGGAGAAACATGCCGTGCAGAATATGACAGTGATTTCAACATATTTCCTGCATAATGGTCAAGTTTGCTTAAAAATCATGGAACAAGAAAGTTTATAATATTTTCATTTTTACAATTTCAAAACAATAATTTTTTTTAATATATGGAGGATAATTTGGTTTTGTATTTTTCAATACAACTTCTATTCATTATATATATATGGTATCATTGTTTGTATATAGAATATAAAAATAATATTATCACGTACCGTGTAAGTCATTGATGGCAAAATTGATTGAATTCGTTTTTTCCAAAGTATTCATCGCTGTAAATCGTATACCCTGGTAAAAATCGGACTGTACGCAGGATGTACGTAGCGGCCGAATCATTTGATTTCGGTATGATGTGGCAAAATTGTTTATAAGTGTGCTCTCCCATAATTTTTTTAATTTTTATCATTTCCATTATATAAGGGGGTTTTTCTGTTATAATTAAAAGCTATTAATATATTATTAAAATAGTTCCAGTGGACGAAATGTTGTTACTATTGAAAGACAGGGGAACAATTAAAAGATAATCCAGAAAACATAAAAAATAAGAGGTATATATAACGAATATATAACCTTTAGTATAACACTACTTACATATATATATATAAGTGTTAATTGCCCTTATACTTTTTATATTTGCAGGAAAGTCTAAATGTTTAGAAAATCTTGCGAAATACTCAACGAAGAAAAAAAATAAAAGTGTACATATCCATATAACGTTTTCAAAAAACCCTATATCCATTGACACCAAACACGACCCCCTCTATCCCCGCCCATTAGAGGATTTAGCTTTTGCAGACTTATGATCAATGCCGTTTTGGATTCCAGACGTTGCAATCGATAAAAATAAAAATTAAACTTAATAGAAATTAGCGACTTTTATCCTGTACAAAGATCTGCAAAATATGTTAAATGTATTTTTGAAATTTCTATATATATAGTACTGGAAACTATATATAGATATAGTACTTGAATTTTATCGATTACACGTTTTATACAAAATGATCCTAATGATAGGTGAAATTGAAGTAACTTTTTATGAAGAAGCGAATTTTGCAATAAAAATTAGCACCTTATTTAAAATTTTAAAATTACCCACTCTTCCACACCTAGCGGGTGGAGGTAGGTAGTCGTATTGCGTCATAATGAATAGATTATTGAAAACATTGAACACGTATATTTTCAATTTTATGATCCGATGTGTATATTTCTCGAAATATTCGACGGTTTCCACACTTCTCGAATACCCTGTATATTAACTATTTCAAAGTATGTTTAGTACAAGATAACTTTTAAATTTGATAGTTCGCTGCAAAATATTTTCTAGCATCTCGTCATTATTTACCATCTACAATAAAAAGATAAGACAGCAGAAAAAATAAGAAATATCACCAATTTTTTTTATAAAAAGCATTGATTGTTACACATTCGAAGATAATTTAAAGGTAATTTAAAAAGATGCCATTACAGAATTATATATTAAATTAATAAAATAACTACAAATTTTCCATTGCACTAGATAATTTATTTCTCTTAATGTTACCTTATTATTATTAATTCTAGAAACATAAGCTTAATATTTTATTTTTATATTTACATTTAAAATTTCTGTTACATTTTAATATATATTAATTAATATGATGGGATGAGTTAATTAATAAGCTGTGAACTATCCATGTGCTTAAATCATCATATAATAAAAATCAATTTATAAATAATTTTGCTTGACATAATTCCATCTATAACCATGAAAATGAGTATAAAATAATGTCGCGTCAGTAACGAATACGACAAGATCCCTTACGTTATTAAAAATTATTTTCAGTTTTCAGAAAAAAATTGTTAAGTATCGAAAATAACGGTTTAAATATCATGATTACCCACAACCACCCTTTCCGCAGGAAGACCGCTTTGGAGGTCTATATCCACTACTGCTTCCATGACCCATCAGTGGTAACGATCCTTCAATAATAATTCGTAAACATAAATATCAAATGATATAAAGAGTAAAATGCATTTTCTAAGATAATACCAACCACTTGGCTTTGATTTAGATAAACGATGACCTCCTCCTGAAGAAAATTTCGTCAACTCTTCCATCTTCTTCGCATGCCGCTAGATTATATTAAATAAAAATATTATTTTGATTTGATATCACTTACATTTATAATGTAATATTCATAGGTATTTTATAAATAATGACAAATGTTAATCTATTCTTCGAGTTATTGTTTCAATTATTTTGAATATACTTCCGTCGATCAAGATTGTGTACTAGAACTTTACTTCATATCGCTTCTTTTAGACTTTTAAAAAAATTATTATTCTTGTTAAGTTCTATCTGAACGTATATTTACCCCTATTCTTTATACATGTTAAACACTTTATAAATATTGGCATAAACATATTAAGAGATAAATAAATAAAACAATTCCAACCTTTTCTCTCTCCAGTTCTTCCTTCTCTTTCGCTAATTCTTGGCTTTTGAGGTATTCTCTATACAGTCGTTCTCGAGCCTCTTGAACTGATAACATCATTTGAGCACCGATATCTGGATCTGAAAAAATAAAACTGTTTTAATAAAAGTTCGTCTATAAATAATATATAAGATGTTTCATTGGAAATAATAATATATATTACTTTTATGATATTTTGCATCATACTCTGCTTCATCCTTTTTCAGTCTCCAATTTCTCCAAACCTTTAATATATAGGGATACGTGAAGAATACAATGAACAACGCTCCAACAACATACCATCCTGTTGCTCGAATGATTGACCAGACTGCATAAATTAATACCATTTTAAAGATTATATAAAAAACTTTTTACTAAATTTTGGCAAGAATTATAGTTAAATTATGATAATATGACAATTAAATTTCTGTATATACGACGTCATGAGCTAACCTGTAAACTACAAATCCTATAAAACTTACCTACAGCACCATACGGTAGTAAAGACGATCGTAGTTTGTCATAGACAAATTCAATTTTTTTTTCCTCCATTTGGTCTTCCATATTCTCTTTCAAAAATCAGACTAAAAACTATTCGGAAAGTTTCTTTTAAAACATACGCGTATTACAACCGCGATTGATACCGTTGATACACTATATATATTGTATGACTATATATGTACAACATACATTAGGCACCATGGTGCATATATGTACACATGCCGTACATATACATACATACTAGCAGGTGACAGGCTGTCAAGTTGACTTGAGTCACGTGACGTTGCGCGATGATCAGCATCTCATGCGTATGCGCAAGCATATCAAATTTGAACATACGAACAAAAATCATCATGTAAAATTAGGTTAGATTTAGAATTTTACATAAAAAAAGGAATAATCGTGTACATAAATGTTTGCAATTATAAAGTTATCGCAGGTATTCTACAATATACACTCGTAATACGTATACATTACGAAACGTGTATTCTATATAGTGTCCTTAATTTATTGTGCATGAATACAAAACTACTTGATGGAATAGTCCTCATCTTTTACATTTCTCAGATAAGTGAAAATATAATATCTATATACTTATATATTTATTTTCTATAATAAAGTAAATTCTTATTTCGCCGCGAATTGATCTACATATATATATGTATATATATATATATATATATATATATGTTTATTTAAATTATTACTTTAAATTTTGTATATAATTATAAAAATGTAACTACCAATAATAATAATATATCCATATAAACAATAAGTTACCATAATTTTACCGATATAAAGCGTAAATTGTGAAAGCATAAAATAGCATTAAATTTTACGAATAGATCATAAACATTGCTATTGAACATATAGATGTTTATAGAAGAAGCGAACCAATATTAAATAGGAAGATATGAATTGTTTTTTCCCAATGAGAGTAATAAAGACACTCACTTTTATTGTCACATTAATCTATATTCGTTAAGATTATTTCTACCATGGTTGACATTATACCAGTAAGATTTTTGGTACATTATTATTACAACTTAGATCCTTCACGCCTAACGAAATAGGTGGAGGCTACTTCATTATCTCTTAAGAACTTCCTTGTCATACCATATCATAATGAACCATTTCCAGTTACACAATAATATTGAATTATTATTGTGAAATTTGCTATTAGTAATATATTTTGCCGTATCATAAGAACTTCAGCCATTATACTTATTTCACTGTATCGAAATTATACAACTAGATCACTTATTATATAAAAAATATCTGCATTTGGCAATATCAAAAAATTTTATAGTTATTCTGAAATTTAAAATCTGAAATGACTATTGATGACAAACGAAGGTTGAAGTGATGAGTGAATATTTAGAAATATCCTGTCTATTAAAATTGTATAGCTGACTCCTTTTTGTAAGAATAAGAAAATATTGATTCAGTCACGCCTATCTTTTTTGCACAACTATTGTAATAAATACCTTTATTAATATTTTACAAATGAATAATTATATCAATAATATTTGATATTTTAACTATATTTGGTAAATTGATTTACAAACATGCTAAAATAATAGCAGATAGTGCAGATGCACCGACTACAGCCCATCCAGTGACATAGACATCTTTCAGTGTTAAGAACTGTCCTACGTCCCATGCCTAAAATTAAACAGAGAAAATATATAAATAAAAATAATAATATTAACATTTTTATTCCTCCAATATGCAATTTCTTTAATTGCAATCAATAAATTAATTTAAATATATCTTACAAGATGCCTAATTCCATTAAAGTAATGGAAAGTTGCTGGAAGCGCAAGTAACGTTTTTGCAGCAAATAATAATGGTAATGGCATTCCCCAAGCATTTATAACTGCAATGATACCAGGAACTCCACCAGCGGTAAATAGAGTAGCTGCAAATAAAAACCAGTTATTAGTAGTAGGAAATTAACAATACATATGTATATTACTTTATATCTTTCTTTATAAAATACATGCTAATTTTTAGCTATTTATAATATATTATTACCAACAGCAGCTGTTACAGCATAACCTGATAAAATCATGCCAGTTGTTCGATGGGAAATAGACAGCACCCACGTTAACTGAGTTTGGTAGATTGACATGTGAGGTGACATAGGTCGCTTAAGTCGCATATTTCTTTCATCGTGAGATTCATGGACTTGCACAACTGATTGAATCGGAGCTGAAGTTGTTATTCTCAACGGGCTATGTGTAAATATAGAGTCAAAATATACCAAGTATACATCAAAGACTAATTGAATGAACAAAATTAAATCTATGTGTGAATAAAGACAGTTTAAACTAGTTTATTTGTCATTCATCATAAATTTGTATTTCAAGAAAACATTAATTGGAGTTGTATACTTATTCGGTATAAAAAGTTTGATTATATAACATAAATTATGTTCAAAGATTGAAAATACTTATTATTTAATCTCCCTGAGTATACTGATCGGAGTATACTTATTTAAACTAAGTTATTTCTGTATGTGCACATGAATACTCGTCCAAATAGTTTTGTTCATAATTTTCCACCTAATTGACTTGAAATCATCAAAGACTATGCAATTTAAAGTTTAAGATTTGCTGATGTCTACATTCTGATTAATTGTTTATAAATTAGTCGTTAAAAAATTGCAGTAAGATTACAGAAAAAATAACAGCAAATTCTAACTGATTTATTTTATATATTGCTCTATATATAGGTTAGGAATTATATAATTTACCTGGAGGTATATAATCCACGAAAATGACGAATATCCAAACCACGTCGACAGATAAGCCTGAAATACGTAAAAATTATTTTTTATTATCTATAAACTGTACCGTTCAATAAAATCTGTTACGTACCTGGTGTAACTCAGTGCCATACTTACAGTAAATAATTACTGAAAATTAAAAAGCAATTATACACTACATTTACTTTAAAAGCAATGTTATATTTCTAAATATTAAAATATAATTAAAAGTTAATTTTATTTGCACTTTCATTCTGTTTTGCATTAAATGAAACTAAATTATGTGCATACGTCTCGTATAGTAAATATCTTTGCATGTATATACCATACAAAATTTTAACAATAATGCATGAACTAATTTTTATCAGTTCTCTGATAATTTATTTATAACTTGTTTTTTATATTTCATTATTACGTATCCAATTACAAACATCGACTTAGTATGGTAGCAGGGCTCTGGTTCCGTACAGTATACAAGCATATACTCTTACGCTCCCTATATATACACTGGACGCACTGCGGACACACTGTCAGGAGTTTACATAGTGTGTGTATACATGTAAAGTCTGTGACACAGTATACGCACAGTATATGTATGTACCTATGAATCAACGATTTTTTCATAAGAATGCGGGGCAAAGAGGCAAAGTTGAATGTAGAACGATTAGAACGCACCGAACACACCTGCCTCGCGCGCTCAGCGTATACATATACTGTCTTCATTGGTCAAATGTATATATATAGTATATATCATGTATACTGATAAATCTACATATTGTTAAATAATAACAAAATCATATGTGCATAGTGTAAAATCGTGTGTGAAAAGAACAGTGCATGAATATATAGAAGAAAGAGTAAGAATTAGTATAATATACAAAATTCTCAGCGCGAGTCTAAAAAAGAATAATATATGTAGTGAAAAGAGGAGATAAGTATAATGTACATAATTAGGAAAGAGATATTAGAAGAAATGCGAAAGAAAGAAAATGGCGGGAATGAGAGTGATGAAAAACTCGATATAGATATATGTATATACAGGGTGCCCCAGAACTGCGGAGGATAAAATTTCAGGAGGCGATTCTTCGTGAAATTTGAAATCAAAAAATCCTTTACCAAAATTCGATCCGACGCATATAGAATTTGAATGGCGAGCAATTGAAGATTATAGAAAAAAAATTACTGTTTTTGCAATAACTCGGCTCATTTTCAACCTATATTAACGAGTGAGGGTGCATTTTAAAGATTTTTTCAAGCCCAACAATTCCCCTTTAAGAGTATATTATCTGAGATAAATATTTCGCTAGTTATGGCCTCATAAAGGGATAAAATTGCCTTTTTTTGGAGTTTTTCGCGTCTAACTCATTCCGGTAAATAGCTAGCGAAATATCATATAAACAAAGTTGTAGAGCTTGAAAAGACGAAGAATTTAATTGCATCCTCACACGTTTCATTTCGATAAAAATTGAGTCCATGGGGAGACGTTAAATCTTAAAAAATTGCCGAAAAACGGATTTGACATTGATGGAGTGCATTTTTTTTAAATTTAATTTAATAATTTTTTTAAGATTTAACGTCTCAATATCAAAAAAGTTCTTCGGTATTCGAGGAAGTCTGCGCAAAGTTTTATTCTCGCTTTTTCATCTTCACCCTTTTATGGCTTATTGATGGACATTTCATACATATGTCGTACGTTTCGATTTTTACCAGTTAAAGTCGTCTCAGCATATCGGTCAAAGTCCCCAGAATATATATCTAGACATAAGTATATTACGATCATTGCTGTGTGGGATGTAAATATTGTGAAATTCATACTTAAATTAGGGGCTTCGTTTTGTTTTTGCAACAATTGTGTCATCAATTATTGCTTCGAGCTCATGAAACTGCGTGTTTAAAAAAAAAATCAGTGTGATTGGACGACTATTATAGTTCGTGAGATAACCGTGAAATTGCTAAAAATATAAGGGTTTTTCGTTCCGTGAGCCGCCATTTTGTTTTCGAAACAATTCTGTCATCAACCACAGTTTCGGGCGCATCGAACTGCGTGTTTTTAAAAAAAATCATGTTGTTAGGACGTTTTGTTCATGAGATAATTGGAAAAAAGTGAATGAAAAAAAGTAAAAAAATGAAAAAAAGTAAAAAAAAATCGAAGTTGGGCGAAAAAATGGCAATTTGCGACGTGAAGCACTCGGTGGATACAGTCCAAAATCTAATCAGTTCTAAGTTACGTAGTGGTCAATTTTAGAAATCGGTTGAACAGATTTCCTCCAAAAAATTCCCAAAATCGAAGAATCGGAAAATCTTGCGCCCATAAATTCAATATACTTTGCCCGCTTTGCGTCACGCGAAGTAAATATATAATATAAAAGTGATTCTTACGTAAAATAACTTTGTGTTTATTGTAACCTTATATACATATATATATATATGTATGTCAATCGGTCACTTTGATGACAGGATACTAAAAACGTTGCGAAGCAACGTTTTTAGGGCGGGGAATCCCCTATACTGTTTTCGCCCCCGAAGGGGGCGTAGAGGGGGAAGGGTGGGCGAAACATGCCTACCGGGGGGCCTTGCCCCCCCGGACCCTCCCTCCGCTTAAATACTAACCTAACCTAACTGTCACAACCTGCCTGGATACACATATGAGTTGTCCACATATATGCCTACATCGTGTAGCTTTTGTGTCACCGAAATAGCCATTAACCACTTTATACTCCAAAATGTCATAAAAACAGCCGATTGTAATACTTATATGTGTATGCATATAGTTCCAGGGCATGTGTATATACTTCCAGGACGGTCCTACAAATTTTTAGGCAAATTGCCGACATTTCCAGGGCATGCATGTTACACGATGCGAAACATAAAATAAATCCACGCATGTTTCAGGCGCAGATTTGTGAGGCTTGGGCTATACGTTAGTTTTTTAGCGGAGTGGTCCGGTGGCACGTATAAATGTGGGGAGTGGGCAAGAACAGTATTTATGGGATTCCCCGAGGTTCCGCAACTTCTTTGAGAGACTGTCCTGGGATTATAACTATATATGACATATACATGTATGTATATATAAATAATAATAATAATAATATATAGATGGCTATCAAATTTCCGACAATAATGACTTTACCAAATTGAAAGCGAAAACATAATAATATACTCGATTTGGTACTGCCACCATGGATTTGGTCATAAAATATTACCTATATATATATATATACTGCTTTGAGACTGCGGGTCCTGCGGGACAATCGAAATAATAAGAAATTAAAATTAAAAGTGTAAATATTCCTTCGTCTAAAGCACACACATAATAACAAAATAAACTAAAATGTAATATATATGAAACCGATGAACCACAGTGGGAAGATCACACGTTATCCACATATTAAAGTCGATACGGTATTGGAAAAGTACATTCAAATTGCAAAAGTACATGCAAATTTGAATTTGCGGGGGGTGTCATGGCACACATATATAAATATGGATATATATATACATATATATATATAGGTCATGCATATGTGTATACATATATGTCCAACTTGGCGAGGTAGCCATCTTGTTTTTCTTGCGTATCGTTGTTGTCCTCGGCCGAGCAGTGAAAAGGTGAAAACAATACATACTTTATTCATCGTAGGCGCGTCAACACATTTCTTCATACGACAGAGAGACTTGTCAAGATTTGAAAATTTCGGGATTCAATATTTCCAAAGCCTTATTTCGCATCTCATTGCCATTGATGACGATTGCTGAACTCCGGACGCGATTTCGTGGTTTTACCTGACAGTTGCACATTCCTTTTCGTGAATAACGTCTTTAGGAAAGTTAAACAAGCATATAAAAATATAACAGTCGTCTAAACGACGGCATGATACAACCTCGTTTTGGATAAAGGAAGTGTATTTATTTAACAATGAGCTTCACTGAGAAACAAGATAACACCATTACGAAGGAAGAATGGATGGCAAAATTAGACGAAGGTTCGCATATTCAGAAAATTTCGATGAACAATCTCATCATGAACTATTTAGTGACTGGTGAGTTAATTTTTTTATTTGGGTTTTGAAAATGTCTTTATCGACCCTATGACATTAACGTTTTACTTTTCACAACATCAAAATATTACCAATCACAAAGAAAATAGAATGCTATAGCATTGGAATAACACCACTGATGTGTACATTTATTAATGTTTTTTATTTAATAAATTAAAAACAATGATAATACATTTTCATCTTTTAAATACACAAAAATAGCCTTTTGCACAAGAATTTTACGAATATTTATAATGATGCATTATACATATAATAAATTATAATATATTATTTTATATATATTTATGTGTAATTACTGTTAATTAAATAATTATAAATGTAGTAGTTTTGTGAAAGTAGTACTTATAGCTTGGAAAGCATAGTATCAAGAAAAGTACATTTGTAATCTAAAGTAACAGATTATTAAGTACCAAGATTATTGGGAATTATTTTGACCTAGAAAATGGAGGTGTATTATTACTTTAGACACCTAAAAATATTATTTCAGGTATTTAAAAAGAAACCTGAAAATTCCTTATACATTCTAAAAGACCCCTTCATATTTCATATTTCAGAATAATAACATAAAAAAGTAAGTAAATTGTATTTTAAACTTTATAAAAAATCATTAAAGGTGAGTGGAACTATTTCATATACTAATAATAATGCATTGTTCTGTTCATGTTAAAGAAGGATTTAAAGAAGCAGCTGAAAAATTCCAACAAGAATCTGGTGTTGGGCCTACTGTAGAATTAAATTCTTTAGATGACCGTATTCGTATTCGTGATGCTATACAAAATGGTCGTATTCAAGAAGCAACAGAATTAGTAAATGCCTTACATCCAGAATTATTGGATAATGATAGATATCTATATTTTCACCTGCAACAACTTCATTTAATTGAATTAATCAGAACTGGTCGCATTGAAGAAGCATTACAATTTGCGCAAGATCAATTAAGTGAAGCTGGAGAATCAGATGATAACATACTTACTGAGTTAGAGAGAACTCTGGCTCTTTTGGCATTTGATGAACCACACAAGAGCCCATTCAGTGATTTACTTCAACCAACACATCGACAGAAGGTATTTTTAAATATTAAATATTCAAGTTGCATGTCAATAATTTAAGTAGGAAATAATATGTGTAAGTAATGAAAATTAGAGTATTTAAAATTGCTTAAATAACTGTCAAAATTATATTGTTATAGATTGCTAGTGAATTGAATGCAGCAATATTAAAAATGGACCATCGTGAATCTACGAGCCCTCGCTTGAACAATCTCTTGAAAATGATTCTTTGGGCTCAAGATGAACTGGATAAGAAAAAAGTAAAGTACCCAAAGATGGTCGATTTGGGGAGTGCTACTATCGAAAGCCCAAAGTGAATTCCTATCTCTTCACACAAATATACAATATTAAAGTAGAATGTTCACTTTTACATTTTATTAAGGTGCAAGATGGAAATGTATTATAAACTATTTTAATCGCTGCACTTGATTGAGCAATTGTATAAGAGAATCAGTCTGACGTATTACCGAACTTAAGTTTCTGGAAGGACTATCGCATTAGAGGTCTAGATGACTAATTATAGCAAATATTAACCTTATTGTAGTCGAATTTGTCATTAAGGGTTTCTCATCTTTCTACAAACCCATGGGAGTTAATAAGAGTAAATGATGCAAATTGTTGAGCGACTAATAAATTACAAGACAAAAATATATATTGTTCTCAAAACAAATTAGACTGCATTCAATTCCTCATATACCATTATTTACGTAAATAAAGCTCTAATATTACAGTTTCTGTTTATTACGCTTAATTAGAAAATAGGAACTATATATACATTTTAAAACAGGACATCTGGAATGTTATTTTAGCAATTTATTGTAAAAATTGTCATATTTATTTGCACTTGTATTTAACATCAAAGTTACAACGAATCATCGAAACTAGTGCATCTCGCCTTTCATTAAATTAGGTAACTATTATGTACATATTAAAATGTGTAAGTAAAAAAATTCTAACCTTATAGATTAGTAAATTATTTGCTGAATTAAGCAAATGTCATAATCAAATGATAATCGATAGTTGATTACCAACCGAAAACATACTCCATTGCTTTAGTAACAATACCTGTGGATTTGTGTGGAACATTTTCCGGGGTGCGCACGGCTTGGGGATTCATGTGTTGATTATAACCTGCCACCAGAGGCCTAGCATTTTGTATCCTGATTGGAGTTCGAGGTGAATTTGTATTTTGTGAAACCTGAAGAGTGTGCTGTGTTTTAATCGGAGTCGTAAATAGCCTCATGCCTTCATTCGCTTTCGATCGATTTTCTTTGTCTGAGCCCAAGATAACACCTTCATCCGAACACGGAATCACTCCTATCATAATTGATCCTGAGACTATGTTACCATTGCATGCCAAAGCTCGTTGAGACTCTTGCTCAGATGAACATTTAAGATGAACCCAATTACTCTGTGCATGAGGTGCTGGGTGCGTTTCAATGATTCTCACTCGGCTTGATATATGGGAGAGGACAGAATTCAGAGCACTTGACGGGAAACCAAAAACCGTTACCCATTGGAGGAGTCCGTGAGAAGTCTCATTCGAATTACAGTGCATATCTAAGAAAGGCGAATTCATATTGTTTGTCATCATCTTTGAATAGTTATGAGAAGAATTTTGACTTGTCGGAGAAGAAGGTGTTATGGAAGGTTTTGTTTCTAAGCTTTCAAAAAGGCCTCTCGTTGGGGGTCCTCCGACATGTGTTTCTGTTTGCGATGTGTGAGAAGCATTATTTCCAAATACTGCCCTTTGTCGATTTATTCTGAAATCAGGTGTTCCATAATGTGAAAGAGGTGATGAAGGACTGCTGGGGCCTCCATGTGAGAATCGAGATGTATCTGTATTCATAACGCCAATTCTTGATTGCTGTAATTCATATTATGGTTAAATTATTATACAAAAATTGTAAAAAATGTAGATTTAAAATTGTTATCATGTACTAACTGCTGTATTTTCTCCCAGAAGAAACCCTGGTAAATATGCAGTAGAACTTGGACATGAACTGCTCGAACTTTGTGCAGGACTGCCGACGGGTGATCCTAAAGCCATCGGTTCCATCTGTGATTATACATACATGTATTTATTTAATTCTTCGTGGTGTGCTTTAGCAATGAACAAATGTGCGTACAAAAAAACATTTATTTTACAATTCGACAGAACATTTGTAGGTTATGTGGACATTTTATAATGAACGAGAATTTGTTTTTTTTTTTCATTAATGTGATAATAATACTTACAATGGTCCTTTCGAGATATTTCTTTTATCGAAAAAAGAGTATGTAATAAATTCAAGAAATAAATAGTATAGGCAGTATGCGATGTTTCGTTTGCCCGTATATTTTGACCGCCGACTATATATGTAATACGGATTACGGAATAGGTTGGAAGCAATGAAACTAAAATTGCGCGTAATTTTGAAATACATTGATATTCCAGAGATCTTGAGTTCATGAAGATGACCCAATCCCCAAACGCCTTTGTATAGCTAAGGGCGCCCTCCCATGGACCAGAATCGTCCACCGAGCGGCCCGAACCGGACATCTCCGGAATCCATTGTTGTACATAATACCTACATACATACATAGGTATATGTATATGATTAGATATTTATATAGGGCAAATCCGCGTAACTTTAAAATGAAGTTGGGCCAGGACCACCAGGACTGTCAGGAGTATGTAATAGAGGGGCACTTTATCCTTATCCGCTGCATTTGGCTGTATCCCCTAGCGAACACGCCTATACATATACATATGTATATAGTTCATAGAGGGTTCATGGGTTCATAGCAATCGTCAGCCAATTTCAACTAAGCTATAGATAGACATGTACACCTATATATATATATATATATATATCAATGGGCGGACACCATATCACCATATGCATAAACCAACCAACGGCGTAATCGCTAAAAAATGCATAATAAAAATACAAATGACAAATAACATATTTACATGATGTGCAATAAACTTTATTGCGCATGCCTATTAAAAACGTCGCTACATATACATATGCATATACATACATTATATATAGGTCGGTCATACACGTATGATCATTAAAACTTTGTTAACCTCTTTTGCAATTGACATTCCAAGTTATCGGAGCTATATACATATATATTATATGTACGATTTTGACAACCTGCATTAGCCAGTGGATGACTAATGTTCATCGACGTATTTTGTTCAGTAAACTTAAAACTATCAATAAGAAAAGTTGGAAACAATTCAGCATTTTACAAAAGATTGTAGATCCATTGTGATAGTTGGTGACTGACGATATTTCATTGTCATCGTTTTTATAACTTGAACGCAATTCTTCGTCTTCCTACAATTCCAATACTTACAGGTTATAGATAAATAAAATGTACAAAGACCGGAAGCTGATATGGCAATATGTGTCTAAAGTAAGTGAAATTATCTATTGGTAAAGTTTATGATAATGCAATTTTCACTCTAATATGCTCACATCTACTTTTATGTTTGGTAAATTAGTTAATGAGATCATGATTATTGTTTTTAACAGTACAACAATCCAAATGTAGCAGGTAAGGATGCTCAGCGGGTACTTGACAGTTACAGAAGCCTAAGGTGTGACTTGGAACCATTTAGTAAGTTTCTTTTCTTAAATCATTCAATTCATAGTATTACATTTTTATAATTATAAATTTTGTTGGGTTGTAGTATTCAATGATGGATCGCGAAAGGAACTTGTTAATTTACACGGAACGATACCAGTTACTTTTAAAGGTAAGATTTTTATTTGAATTATTACAAGGTATTCGTTCATAATACCATTTAGTATTAATAAATATTATTAGGCTCGTTCATTTTAAAACTAAAAAATATAAATGTATAATTTACTTATACTATAACAATAAAAATTAAGCTAGTCCAGTTATCCATTAACACCTACAATTCATATTTTCAAAAAATTTATTAAGCAAGTAATTCAAGTAAATCAATAGGTAGTTTTCATTATATATAAAACAAAAACAAATTACTAAGCGTAGATTTGTAAAAAATTCCTTTTTAATTTTTGTTATTCTTTAATCTCATTATTAAACTTTTGTGTTTCCGTAAAGGGCATAATGAGATTTGCTTATCTTTGAATTAGCAATTTTTTAAATATTTTATTTAGATTACATACACGAAAAATAAAAGTAGAAATTCCTTGAATAAATAATTTCTATATTTTTTATTTATAAATTTTAAGAACTGCTTGAAGCTTTTCATAATATTTATTGAAACTTTTAACATTTATGTTGCTCTTGTGTTAATGCATTTCACCAGTTCTTGCAGAGAATACATCTTTTTCTTAAAGTAATTGCATTGTCAGGTCATTTTGTTTCTAGACAATTTTTGAAATAATGAATTGTTTTCAAATTTAAATATCTTCGATTTATTGTCATTATCATCTTTGTAACCTATGTTTGATTGAATTTTTATAGAAATGTTCTACGACTCTATTGAACGATAAATTTGTAGATATTATTCGGCAATGGGGAACAATTTAAATATAATAATGAATAATTTTCTTAAGAATTACATAAGACCGTGATGAAAATTTGACGTCACATTAGTGTGCCCTTGAGATTATGTGCATGGTCTTGTAAGATATCTGTAAATTTAAAACTTGCGAAATCTACTAAAGTAATTATTCATACATGCGTGATTGTTACAAAAGTAATGGGGCTTTTCAGTGAATAATCCAGTTACATAAACAGTAGGAACAATTTTTATCGCGTGTTGCGCATTAAATGTAGAAGATATGCTGCAAAGTGAAAATAGTGTTTTCAATCAAACCCAAGTATAAAACGCAAAAAATAATAAATAAAGTGCTCTTAGAGATTACCATTCATAATATTGCTAATTTCGTCAAATATATATATATTATGTTTACATTGAACTTGAAAAAATTTTAAAAATTACGCCTCTTGTTAAAAAAAAAAAACACTTATCCACTAAAACTCGATTTTAATCGAGTGTGGAAACTTATTTTAATATCAAATACATTAAACTCTACCTTATACAGAATTTTGTTTAAAAATATCGATAAATAACTCTTGAATGCAGATTTTATGACAGAAATGGCTTTTATTTAATGATTTTAATTTATATTTAATTGGTCAATAAATTTAATATTGTTAGAAATTCACCAATATGAGTCTTCAAATTGTCTTTTTAAAATATACAGTATGTTAACAGGAGCTGTATATAACATCCCCATATGTATATGGTTAATGGATACACATCCGAATAATGCTCCAATTTGTTATGTTAAACCAACGTCTGATATGCACATAAAAGTTAGTAACTTTGTCGATCATAATGGCAAGATTTACTTGCCTTATCTTCACGAATGGATTCCAGTAAGTTTATCTTTTATTTAGCAATAACAATAAGAAAAATAAGTAAACTATTATTTCTTGTAAAATCATTTGAATTTTATGTGATTGTAGATTTGATAGTGAACTCAATATATATTTACATTTTAGATATGTGTATCTTTTATATCTCATTTTCTAAAACTGTAGTGTTAATAGAATTCTTTTATTTTTTTAGCATTTTGTTTTGTGTAAAATCTTATTCGATTTCATTTAACATTATTTTGTGATCTTATAAAATGTTTACTTGTACTTTAAAATTTTATGCTAAAAAGTTAATTACTAAATTCAGTAAAATTGCAATTATTTTATTTTGTTTTCTTATACCCCAAGGGCATCACCAACCGTCCATACTATAATAAATAAGTAAAGAAAAATCATATTGAATTTAAGCATATAGCTTATTTACTGAGAGATCTACAAAATATTTGAAGCCATAGAAATGCTTTACGAAAATCTTGGATATTACTTATTTTCTTTTAAAATTTAGAATTTATTGAGAGCAATAATTATAATGCTAATGCCTGATGTTGCAAAGTTCTACTAAAGTTTACTTATCTCTAATTTATTGTTAATTTATTATTTTAGTACAAATCCGATTTGGAAAGTTTAATACAAATACTGACAATTACATTTGGCGAGTATCCACCAGTTTACTGCAAATTAAAACCGGTGAAAAGTCCATTTGATGGTAAGTACATACACTACAGTATAATCATGTACTTTCTAATCAAAGTATGTTGATTATTTTTACCAAGAGTACAAAGTTCAGATAGAAACTTTTAGAGGACCTTGCTGTTTTAATGCCATAATTACATTAATAAATATACAATGTTTAAAGCTTATCATTACTCAAAACTGAATTTATAAAATTATAAATTGTCACAAAACAAAGCTTAAAAACATTTATTCTGTTTTTTAGAAAACAGTTTTCACACTGTTACAATTTTTTAGTCCTAGGCTAATTTTTATTATTTTATTTTATTATAAATTTATAATTTGGTGATTGAAATTAAGTTTTGTTATCAGGTTTTGCTGCAGCGTCAACAAAACAGCCACAAGTTTATCCACCAACGGCGCAATATGGAAGTGGAAATATTCCATATCCACCTTACCCAGTATCATCAGAACATCCATATTCTAATTTACCATACCCAAGTACAACTACAAACTTTCCAATGCCCAGTCTTGGAGCTGGCTCGTATCCACCATACCCGACTGAAAATATGGCTGGTGTTCTTAAATTCACTCTTAGAATATTAAATATTTAAATTAACAAAAAAATGATTAAACGTAACAATCATTCATTTCTTTACAGGCATCAGGATTACCTGAAAATGTTGACAGTAATAATTTTACGGTATCTGAGGAGCACATCAGAGCATCACTACTATCTGCTGTGGGCGACAAACTCCGTAGGCGGTTGCGCGAAGACTTTCATCAAATGAAAGCCGAGTTAGAAACACTACATCGCACCCAACAAGAGCTTAAAAATGGTTCATCTCGTTTATCCGAGTTGTTTACTAAATTACAGATGGAAAAATCAGAACTAGAAAAGAATATTAATATTTTAAAGGACAAAGAAGTAGAACTTGAAAAAGATATTGAAAAACTTTCCGATAAACAGACTATAGATGTTGATGAAGCTGTTACAACAATTGCTCCATTGTACAAACAGTTAGTATAAATAGGAAATATTATTAGTTTGATTTTTTTAACTGACTAGAATGTAATGTAAAATAATTTTAAAAATTCATAGAAATATTCCAGAAATTATTCTTTTTATTTAATAAAATTCATTTGTAATATTTTGATTTTGAACAAAAAATATTTTCATTTACAGAATGCTGAATGCTTTTGTAGAAGAAGCAGCAATTGAAGATGCAATTTATTATTTAGCAGAAGGATTAAGAAGTGGCATTCTAGACTTGGATGCTTTCCTGAAACAAGTGCGACAACTGTCACGAAGGCAGTTTATGCTTCGAGCACTGATGTCTCTCTGTCGACAAAAAGCTGGACTTTCTGGATAATAAGTCAATGATATATGAACAAATTCGCTACTTTTACTATTTTATTAAAAAAGATGCTTTTAGCACAAAAAAAATATATTCTGTACTTGTATGTAGATCATAAATATACGTAATACGTTTAAATAAAATCACACTGATATTCAGGAACATGTTGAAAACAAATGATTCGGTAAAGAAATATGAGATTCTAGAAAATCAAAATTTATTCCGTGATTTTACAGTTGATGGGAAACAATTTGGAGAAACAAAAATATTTGTAACTATCGCATTTACAACGCCAGACAATTGATCTTACATCGTTAAAACAAGTTCTTACTTTATATCGGCGTCACTTTGTAATTTAGAATTGCTTCTTGCAAAAGAGAAGCACAGTTTTACACACTATAAAAAGACGAAAATAAATTAAGTTAGCCTACACTGACGTCTTCTGCTACTTTACCACCCCTTTAGTGAAGGACGATTATCAACTAATCAGGTGGAAACAAAAGACGAATGTGTTGCACAGCTTTATATTAAATCTGTATAAAAGTGTAAACTGATGTAGATGATCAAAGACATCCTCCAGTTTGCTGTTGATATACTTCTATTGTATCACCCTCTTCCATTTCTAATGTAGATGGTGTATCCAGTTCATTGATTGGTTGTCCATCAAAGCGGAACCTTACTGCAGCTATTGCAAGTCCCTGGAAAAATTTCATTTAGCATAATTAAGTATAGACTAATTCACGTTTATTTTACATAGGAAACACACGGAACCAAAACGTAAACAAACTTACAGCTCGGTCACAATAAGCATTCATAAGCTTCCGCAGAGGAGTGTGCTTCTTAATTTTGAATTGTACAACGCCATTGTCCTGTCCCAGTACCTTCAGGTTAATATGTTCACTCTCACCCTTTGATCCCTATAAAGTTAGCCAAAGAAGTCGCTTGCATGTCAAGAAAAAATAAGAAAATGCCGATTTCAAGGTTAGAATACTTTACCTTTTTCTCGTCGGACATGATTAGCTCGTGCTTGAAGTTTCGTTGTGAAAATAATAACACCTTGTTATCACGACCAGTTACAAGTGCGATATGCTCTGTTCTTAACAAGTTTTAGATTTTTTTTTAGTGGGGATGCTTAAACCCGCTTGAATTCGTAACAAACAATGCGTCTTCTTTGCGTAAAATTTCCGCCAAAGTTCAAAGCGTTTGACTCGCTATTTACCCAACTGTGGACGCGTCTTGAAGTTTCTTTCTTCCGGCAAATGGTCTCAGTTATTGGTGGAAAAAGTTTTTTTAATTCTTCGCATTTCTTAAGGCCCTATATAACCGTAACAGAAAACTTATAAGGTTTCGAGGTTTCGTGCATTTCTTATATGGTCGTCCAATAAAAATCTCTTATTCTTTCTTAGATATAGATTATATATTATGTTTAATATGTTAAAAAAAAAAACGGAAGATGTTAAGGCGTTAATACAGCCTCACCGCATCACTACGGATTCCGGGCTGCAATTACGGCCGTTTTCCAGTGAACGTTTTCTGAAGTAAAAGTTACTCTATAGAGTAAGATTTACACTCTGAAATGTTTTCACTGGAACACGAGTAAAATATCACTATAAAAAGTTGTTCCTAGCCGTCCATCTTTACTGATTTGCCGTTATAAATACAATATA
>JAPYZR010004894.1:0-11941 GCA_030522945.1 Trichopria nigra
ATGGATATTGTTTAGATAACTTTTGTAGATAATTTTTGGACAGTTTCTGTCCAGTTTTTGGCTACAAATATTCCTAATATTGAAAACTAATAGGCTAATAATTTTTGTTCAGTTTTTAACCCAGAATTTGGTTAATATATGTTCATTTTAACTGGACAGTATATACGTAACATTTATCCATTTATTTTATGTGCATATATTTAAATAATTTTATTGTACATAGTAATTAGACAGGATATTTTTATACATATTTTGAATAATTTTACTGAACAGTTATTAGGCAAGATTTTTATGTGGACAGTTTAAATACACTAATTTTGTGCAATATTTAGATAGTTTTGTAACAAAAAACTAGTTTGCTTATTTGTGTCTAGTTATTGTCTAGTTTGTGGGCATTTTTGCTGTACACAGACACAGTTTTAAACCACTTAACTTAGCCAGAAAATGGACTGTATCCAATAAAACTGGACAGAATTTCTACCAGGGATATATATATTATATTGTATATAATATAACATTGTATGTATCTGGGAACACCATGAATTGTACGATTTAATTTTTTGTGATGAATTCATTACAGCAAAATAATTAGCTTGCAATAAATATAAAAAGTAAAATAATGAAACAAACAGTAAACAATCGTGTGTGACGTTTTTCAAGAATAATCGATCAATCAAGGCAGTCGAGTACATAAGGACGTGAGATCTATGTAATTAGTGCGTATTAATTTACTATTGATTCATGTAGAACGACAGATTAATTCAAACAGGAGAACAAATACAATTTGTCACAATTTGCTGTTTCAACGTTTGTATACTTCATTCGATACATGCATATTTTAACTACCCGCTGTGCGGCGCAGTCCATTGTAATAATGATTATTCACAACTAAGAAGATAAGCAAAATAAAGATTGATCATTTTTCTCAAACAGATTTTTCAATGAAAAAATAAATTTGCAAAAATAAATGAAAATGAGAAATTAATCTAATTAAAGCATTTTTCAATATTTATTACGCAAATATAAATTATGTTCCTTTTATTAAAGAAATTTACTTCTACGAAAAAAGAAATAAATATATACGCAAAATTGTCAGTTTTAATTTCCTATTGAGTTCTTCGATGTACGTAATGTGTTTCAAGGCTGCCTGTAATTTCTCAAAATTGAAAGTCTACCTACAATGAGTGGATGGACAAACAAACTGTCGATGAAAGATATTTAACATACGAGATGATTTCCTAAGCCTCCGTTAAAATTTCGGAGTACTTTTGTAGCGCTTGATTCAAGTGTGGCAAAAAAAAAGGAGCTAAGGACATTTTTATTTCGGTATCGTCCGCTTCAGTTTGGTAGTTTGCGCAATTATGTCTTTATAACAAGGACAAATTTCGTTTGGGACGTCCTTGTCAAAAGGTGGTTCCAAAACATTGGCACAAGTGGCCCATTTTCCTCTCATTTGATGGCCACCCAGTCAACCAAAATATAACAATTATTTAACATTAATGTAACATTTATGTAAAAAATAAACCTGACTTTTACTTGGTGTGTTTACGGGGCCAGATCTTCTCGTCGTTATCAATTGATTTATTGAAAATCCGCAGTTTGTGCCAGGTTGATAATTTCTTGGTAATTTTCAACAATGTAATATTAGTTATTTGATTTCTTAAAACATATAATAAAAATCTTTGTATACAATATAATTAACATTTGTTGCATCTTTAAGTTACAAAGATATTTTAATGACAATAAATTTTCATTTGCAATTTTTTTGGTAGAAATTGGCATTACCGACAAGATCGCGTTAGGTACATTTATACCAACGTAAGTTCGCAACAAGAAAAATGTAAATTAAAAATAATTGAAACGTTTTTTCAAAATTTGAGCTTTGGAATTCCACATACACGTATCTAATTCCCAACAAAATTTCAGTAAAAATTATTTACAATTAAATCAGAACTTTTGGAAACAAATTATTTTTAAGATAGGTAAGAAAAAACAAATTATTTTCAAAAATGTTCACTTAATTTTACACGATTTTCACTGGAATTTTGTTGGGAAGTTTCACACGTCGCATGTAAAAATCACCCTTACATATAGCCTAAATGTTAAAAAAAAATGTTTTAATCGTTATTTATTTATGCTCTTCCTGTTTTGAGATTCGGTCGGTAACTGTTCTACTTTAGAACCCCTTAAAGTTACAAAAATGAGATACGATCGAAGTTTTTAAAATCCATTTTTTCCAGATTTGTGTTATAATTTATCTGAGCGCTAAGATGTTTTAAAAATCTTACATATGTCGTACTTTTTTGCTTATTTTTTTTCCAAATAAACAATTTTATGTAAATTATAGTAGTTTTCAAAGTGACAAAAATTTCGCGACTTTGTATTACAACAACACGGAACGATGATGTTTCTCCAAAACAATTGCGAGTGATGCTTAAAATTAGTATCTTCAACTTATTGTTTATAGTAGGGTAATGTCACCTTGAGTTGTCCTAATGTCGGGTCCGAAAATTTATTTTATTTTGGAAGAAGATTTATCGTGTTTTTTATATGCAATTGTTTATACCACTAGACGTTTATAGTAACTTTTACGGTAACAAATCATTGTTGATTGATTTGTTTTTTTTTGCAAAAAATTTATCTTATCGAAAAATTCGAAAGTATTGTTGAAACAACCCCACAAAGGATGTACCAATCATGAGAACTGTCAAGTGCAGCATGTTTGGTCTAATAATACTTTTCTTTTATCCTTGTGGTGGCTATTCACAGTATTTTACTTTAGCTAGTTACAAAACTTCATTTATTAAAATTTAATTAATTGAATCTTTCAATTTCATGCATTATCGTCAACTCTTTTATTCTATGATCCATCAGGGTTGACTTAATGGTCGCGTACAATAACCGATTGGATCCCTTATATGCTTGAATAAAAGGATATTCCAGAATTTTTCATTTGACGTAATCAGCCACTTCCATTAATGTGAGTGATTTTCAGTGGTAATAAATAATGTATTGAGCCATTAGCTAAGCGGATAATCGTATTTGTCACTCTAGAGTCTCTTTTTGGAAATAATGATATAAAAAGCAGCCATGTCGATAATCTATGGCGTTTATGAAATAGAAAATTGTATTTATCGTTTATATGCAACAGCAAAATACTAAACAGCCCCACGATTTAGCATATAACTGCTTCAGCCGATCAACGGTCTTGGAAAATATCCCTTTAATCGTGGTCGTATTATAACCTATTAGAAATGACTCATCGCAAAGTGCGATTCGCCGTTTCAGCCATTTGTAATGCCAAAGAAAAACAGAAAAAGGGGGAGCAGCGATAATGAACTCGCCAGATTAGGCGCTAACGACGGTAATTCTTTTCTCCTCTCCCAGAATAGGAGCTTCAATAAGATTGCAATCGCTTTAAGCGATCCCTTTTTTCGTGAGGCCGTCATCCGTGGAAAAAGTGTGTTGACGGAAAATCCCCGTAATTTTTCTTGGCAAGCAGCAATGCGACTATAATTGATTCCATTCAAGAGGAAAACTTTATTTAACTTAATATGTTAAATGTCAATGCACCATCTGATTTAAATGTCATGATGTTATAACAGTTGTGATAAATAATACCTGAATCTGTCAATGTGGTAGTCTGGATTCTCAATAGTTGCAGTCAAATTGTGCAAATGATAACGAGACTCTAATAGTTAGGCAATAAAATATTTACACAATTTAATAAATCACCAAGTGGAGCTATTTATATGGACGGAACTCTTACAAAATATTTGTTGATCAGCTTTATCGAAGCACCTTCAGACACTCAAATGACTTAAAAATCCGATTTTTGAATGGTTTTGAAAACAGACATTTTACTGTAGAACCATCACACCGTGAAAATTTGCACGTATATATGTTAATATTCCTGTTTGGCGTGACACAAAGGTTTGCGAAAGATTAAGCGACGCCATCCCAGACTTCAGTGTAGGATTATACCGGCTGTTGAAACAATAAATTTTACTTACAGTTACGTCAAAGTGCTTGGGTAAACTCGAATGTAAATAGCATTGGCATGTAAATGATTAATCCCTTCTTCACACGGGGTGGAATAATCGAATTAAGACCGTTTATTCAGAGTCGGTTTCTCGCTCGTATGTTTTCTAAGGGCGATAAGCTTTATTAAGTTTTGCGTATCCCTAATTATATTTAGGGGATGTTGGATGTATTTTTTCAAGATAATTTTCTGCTTATCATGCCGATAAAACAAGTATGTTTTCGACGAGCGAAATTAAGTATACATGAAATATTAAGGTTGATTTTTTATCCAACATCACACCTGCTTGCTGGCAGTTGAAGAAGGCACTATGTCTCATATTTCTAATATCAGACTAATAGTTTTAATATTTAACGTTGAGTTAGCGGATCAACATGAGGCACCAGAAGCTCTGGAAATTGACTTAGCGAAGCTCACACGTCTGGCTCGAATAGTCGGATTTCATCTGAATTCTGTCAGAGGGTATATAATGATGAACACGAATACCCGGTGAAATTCGAGATTGCAGAAGAGAGGGCAAGACGAATCATCCCCGTTGCTCCAAGACACATCGAGATAACAAGGCACCGCTTATGATACCCGAATGAAAGATAAAAAAGCGAGCGATCCTCGGACGGAAAACGCGACGCTTGCGAAAAAATGGGCATTATTCATAAAGGCTCCCCAGTCTCGGTTCCGAGTAAATCCCAGGGGCGCCGATTATGCGAGCCGAAAGTCCGATATCAAATGGCCGGAGGCTGGATGCATGCACGTGGTCCCCATTAATCGTCCATGCCTAAACTCGCCTAATTCGCGCGACGCCATGTGCGATTTCTGGAAGGATTTTCAAGGGACCCGTTGTTCCCCACACGGGATTTATGGGAAATTGCCCGTGAACAGGATCGTCTGTGCGAAACTGCCTCGTGGATATATACGACGCGTGTGAAACCGCTGCTTCTGTATGAATGAACACGCGATTGCGGATTTTCTTTGAAGGGGCAGGGCACGCCGTTATTAAGGTGGTATGCGCGCGACTCTTTCATCATCCCGGTTATTAAATTTGAACATTAACTAGCGCGAGATTAATGGATAGGTATATGCTATAAAGCGAATTCTTGATGCTTTTCTTGAATATTTGTGTTATTTTCATTACATTTTTCATATAGGAGTCATTGGCTGTTTCGTATACGGGTGTACCTGTGTCATTAAATGAATATTTCAACCCGGTAAGAATTACTATTATCAAAATATTGCTGTTAATTTTGATATTTCCTGCTTGAAACATTTTTGTTATCTTTATAATTCATAAATTTATAGGCATATGGAAGAACTTATGGGTCACGTGGACCAATACACCTGAATTCATTTTGATGACGATTCGTAAGTAAAAAGTATTATACGTCCTGGATCGTATTAATTTTGATAGGTTCATTGATGAAATAACTGTTTCATCTCGAAGTAAAATCTCTATTTCCTTTATCTTTAATAAATTTTCTTGCAAAACTTGATTCTTCAAAGTTATCGACAAAATGTTAAATGTGTCTTAAACGGATCTTAATAATTCAAGTATTTTTGACGAGTGAACCGTTCGGAGCAATTCCCAAAAAGTTTAGTCACTATTCCAGACTACGTTTAAACATTTAAAAACTGAAAAACCAACAGAGAATAAAACGCCATTCTGCAATAGGGAGGGGAAACTATAAAGCATGTAGTATGCATTTATATTGACAAACGTAATCAATATATCGAGCATTGCGCAATGGTAGAATTTCATATTCAAAATAGCCAGCGGGTCGGAAACCTTTGAAATATCGGCAAACAGAGTAACCTCGCTCCGGGCTCGTCCCTGGCCGATGCAACATAAACAAAATCATCTCCCGTCGCCGATTATCGTAGAATGGGTAGAATCATGCCTGGTCGAATTCTACGAAAAAGGTTGAAAGAGCGCAATAAATCAAATCGTCTCATAAACGTGCGAGGATGCGTGAGCCCTTTAACGAATTCTATTTTGCTAGTCGAAGGCATTACGTGTGGAAAAGAATTATCGCCCACTGATTTACGAAGCTGTATATTTTATTACATATTTTTTCGGAGAAGTCGTTTTTGCACGAGTTTTAATTATAATGCAATCGAATTCACATTTTATCCCTGAAATATATTCGTCGGTGGAGTTCCTAAATAGCACCTCTGTTAATTTGCATATAAAAGGAGCACTTGTAAATATTAGATATTAATAGGATCCATTTAGGAAGAGAATTTACGGGAGTGAATATGCGTAAATCTTTATCATTCTTTAGTGGTTAAATGGAAATTTATTTATTTTCTGCAGAAACGTAAATTTTTCATTTATATTAACATTTTTTTATTTGTTCAAACACCATATGCTTTAAATTAAAAATATTGCAAAACGAAATTGAAAACTTCGAAAATACAGTACCATTTATCAATGACCGATGGAATTGCGACATTACGTTTTTTAGAATTTATTTGAAACTCGTTACTCTTACCATTTTTCTTAATGTTTTTCATACTTCTTACTATTTTCATATCACCGACCTCAAATACCGCCAAGGACTTACTTCTAAAATATATATGAGTATATTACTTCTACAGTATACATGCATATGTACAAAGTCATGTTTGAGATTATACAAAAAGTAAGTTTAGAGGCTGAAAGTTAGTCATTTTAATTTACATAAATCAGGTACGCTGAAATGGCATAAAAAGAAATTTGTATATTTTGAATGATTTAGACATGATATAATATTAGGATCCAATTTAGATGATCCACCCTCGGTTTGTTATTTTTAGATTAGCCTAGATTTTTGTCTTATCAGGCCCAACTATACTAACAAAGATAACAACACAACTAGGTACCTAATGTCATTAACGATAAAAAGTCAGATGAATCTGAGCTCACTCTTATGTCCAATTAGATTTGATAGATCAGGTCAAAGCTACTATTATCTCAACTGTTTTGAAAGCAGATACGCGTACACAAAACATGGTTTCAGTTAGAATTACCAGTATAAATATTGTCGAGTCAGAAGATGGCTTAAAACACTTGTAGTGGCACTTTCCAAGTGCTCAATTAAGATATGGAACTTAAACTTGTGCATCAGGACCTACATGAGCTCATCCAATCAATGCAAGTAGAATAAAGTTATTTGAAATCATCGGCATTCCAGCATCACGGTCATATTCATAAGTTTCGTAAACTTGTCGCATTAATATGAAACGCATTACATCTAAGTAGCGACATAAAAATGAACGACCGCGCGTCCCTCAATTTTCACGCATTTAATTTCGCAAGCACGCCGGCATCTTTTCCATTCGCATCCTGCCATATGAGCTAGAAAAGGGCATCTCACATCCCCGAAGACACTGCAATCGACGTCGCTCACGGCAAAATACCAAATAAATTTCTCTCGCGAGAATATGAAATCAAGCACATGTCATCCTCTCCTCTCGCTTCATCCAGCCGTCAGGAAAATGCGAAAAAACAAGGGCGGAAAATCACATGAAAGTTTATTACGTTTTTACAACGTCTCGTCTCGAGGCTCGGCGCGTTCCCGACTAAAACATCTCATCAATATTCAAAGGGTAGTGTGTAGCAGGGTGTCGAGCGCACACATACGCGTGCGGAACACAAAAACGCCTCATGGAAACGAGGAAGACGAAGGTCCGTCGACGAGGACGAAAGAGGATTCCCTGCCAGTCACGGGACGCGCCAAAGTCTGCTGGATTATTAAACGAAATTACCCCTTAAATCAGCCGCGACGAAGTATTCCCGGAAACGGGACGATAAATTTTTTAACGTCGTCCCGCTGTCAATTTGCATAATCTCGCGATAGCCAACGCGCGGTACTTCGGATGCAGAATTTCCTTTTGAATATAGTCTAGGAAGCTTTTATAGACTTTTAATCAAACTAATCCTCCGCTAATAGAAATACACTTGAAATTGAATTTCAGCGAAAACGTCGCGGGGTTCTATCATTCCTAAGACTTTCCTTTACGTAATTAATGACTCATGGCAACTAATAAATAGCATTAATAAGCTTTCTTATTGAAGAGAGTTTCAGGTAGAGGATAAGACAAGTTTTGTTACTTTTTTTACATAGAGCAATAAAGAATACATTGACATGCGTCTGACCCATCAAGGCATATTCCGAATGGAAACTGTAGTTGGATCTGCCAGGCCAACTGATAAAGACCGGGTCTGATCAATACACGTCAGAATACATCAAGATGTGTTTTTGACTTCACTTAGGACCTATCTAGAAGGAATTTTCAATCAAGTTCTTAATTATATCTGATCTGTATTACAATTTCCGCTCCAGAGGGTTTGTTTTTTAATGTATACATGTTCTTATCATAAAACACGAACGAAATCCGTTTCCTCATTTTCAGCCTCTAAAGTCGACACAAAATTCAGCAGCTAATGTTTACCATTTTCGCCTCCTATATCTGTATAGAATTCTCCAGAGCCAGGACGTCGCGTGCTCGCGTTGAAGAGTGATGCCCGCGTGTCTGCGTGGCGATAAATTACAGCCGATAATTATCCCTCGGTATGCAAGACGGCTAATTGAGCTATTCCTATTACGTCGATGCGGCCGTTTTCGTATAGCCGGATGCCGATTCGTCTCGCGCGGGACAAGCCGCGATCCATCTCTAGATCGAATTACGCGTAATTGGATCAGCCCATTTGCGGCCAGGAGCGTCGCATTGATTAAAACATCGCCGAGCTAGCCTCCAAATGAGCGGTAACGCCGATACGATAAAAAATGCTAATCAGTGTCGGATTGTCAATGGTAATTCTTGCGGTATCATTATGGTATGACGGAGCGAAAAAAGCACGGCTTTATGTAATTGCTTCATCTCAACGTAAAGCGGATGCAGAATTTAAGATCGTGCTAAAAACTAAGCATCCTCTTGAAGACACTTTTTGTGGTTGAAAGACCACATATCCGTAAAACAAATATTCGTATATTGATGTCACGTGTAACTAAATCATTTTTTTCCGGATATAGTATCGGATGTCAATCGTTTTAATTAACAACTTTTTAGTCAGGACGTTAGCATAAAGGAAATATGAATTGGTCGCCGCAGATAGTAAACAAATGCTGCATAAATTATCAATACCATGATGATTTCGTAAAAAACAACTATTATTCTTTTAATATGTGCAGAAGGTAACTCTGATCCTTAACTAGTTTTATAGTAAATAACGAGTTATAAAGTTCCAGCGTCCCCAGTTTACCTTAAAAAATATAATTTATTATCAGAAGAAAGAAATTAACGGTAAACATAAATCTTGCGGCAGACATGAGTTTGTCACTTTCGAGACTCGAGCGACAAAAGGCTTGCCGTAAAAACTTCGCTGATTAGTAACTCTTGAAAAATAGAAGTGTGTAACTCGGGAAGTGGTCGCGAAACTTTTCGAAAACTTTAAATTTGAAATGTCTCTTGTTTCGCATCTATAATATTTTCATGCGACCCTCGAATCACTTTGTCAAGTTTTCTTCCGTTGTAACTCGAAAATTGGTGCGTGTAAGGATTTGAACTTTGGAAAGTCAACTTCAATTAACCTTAGAAATATTCATTCTCAAGTCAAAAGCACAATAAATGAGTATAATCTATATTGTCAAAATATTTTAAATTTTTTATATTTTGTGATGATTTATAATTGTACTTTAGTTCGTTTTTATATTTTGTATTAAAATTTATGAAACAGACAAAAACCAAAAAATTTACTGCTACTGCTATAATATTAGATTCCCTCACTAGAATTAGTGAATTAATTTTTTTGATAGTTTGATCATATTTTTAAAAGAAAAAAATTCAGAAAATACACGATAAGTTAAATTTACCTCTTCGAGATATATAAGATATTGCTACACTTGGATATTACGTCGATGCCGCAGTTTTATATATACTGAGTTGACTATTTTAAAAAAGAAATGTACATTATGAAATAATATCAAGTGACTTTAGCATTGTACATTTTGTACAATTTCTACAATTTTGTACAAGTCGTAATACGGTTCATTAATGCGTAATACGGTTTCAATACTTTAATCCGAAATTATTGAGTATTTTTCAATCGTTCTGCTGGATGTCCTTCGATTAATCGATGGGATCGTGAATATTTCAATAGATTCGAAAGTGATCATCGGGACTTTCATTTGCTTGCGTAGCCTCCAGTTATCATATTAGTTGCATCAAATATAATACCCGTCCCATTGTGATTTTCCTGATAATAAAGTAAACTGTTTAGGCTTCTGACTCAATTCGAGCTTATTTATTTCACTAAACAGTTTTATTTTTGTATATATTAAAAAGTAAAATTACTATTTAATGTTTCAAATCTTTCATTCATATTAATTTTTTACAAACCCTATCTTTAGTCTTTATCATTGCCATTGGCACGATTTTAGTTCTAAATACATTTTTTAGTTATAAATAGTTTAAAATTGATTTAGTTGTATATAGACACTTATACGTTTCTTATTGCGCAGCATTTTTGTAATTTCTTACAATTAAATATTCCATTTTGATCTCTGGTTCGAGAGATTACAAATTCATAACACGTTTCAATTACACTTTCTGTAGGATCCTGCAGAATTAATCTTGTACAGAAGCGGAATAGATAACGTGAGATGTATATATCATTTATAAAATTGTTTCTCCAGATTTTGAAGCATTCTTGAGAACGTTTCTCTTCGAAATTTCTTATTTCTGAGTTTTAACATTTTTTGAATTGATTTCCAAATTTGTTAAATCAAACTTTTGATTTTTGAAAGAAAAAAATTTACTACATTTCTTGTGAGATTTCTTCACATTTATCCACAAAATGAAAAAAAAAAACAGGAGAGAAAATACCTAAAGAAATTTAAGAATATTAACAAATACATGCATTTTTTTGGAACCGTCGTATTAGTCTTGGAATGTTTTGAAGTAAGTAAATTAATCGTTATAATAATTTAATTTAATTCCAATTAAAGGAGAAGATGGATTTTCTTTTTATTGTTGAACCGTGCACGGTTCAACTTTTATAACTCATGAGTTATAAAAGAACGTCCGATAAGAAATAATTGTCCGATTACAGTTCCACTATTTATTATCTTTATTTTTCTTATATTATATTTATTATTGTTCTCTCTTCTACATTATTTAATTTAATTATAATCAAACAGACCTTTTAAATAATTCATTATTGAATTAAAATTAAACTAGGGGCTTCGCCCCTGCGGCCTTCGGCCGCCAACCCCACCGGGGGCTGCGCCCCCTGGACCCCTGGCGCGCTGTCGCGCGTAGATCGCTTCGCTCGCAAACTTAACAGTGTTCGGCCCTTCGGGCCTCACCAACTTTACACAATTTCTCAGTGTGCCATAAGTTTACGAATTTGATATACCAATTCACATTTGCTCCATACACATCCATACAATTCGATTGATAGTATATATGAAGCTGAAACGTATTAATTATTTATATTTCCATATAGATTAATGTGCTTCTTTTCTATGTTTGTGTTATAAAATGGAAAATGAACATTTTCAAAACTTCTCCCCTTCACCGTAGGTTGGACGAAATATTGCCTTGAGATATAACGATGAATTTAACATATGCCAAATAACATCCCAAAAACTTTCGAAAATGTTTTTTGGTCATCCCCCCTCTATTTTAGTATGGATAAATCACAAAAATCTAAGCAAGTTTTCTAACTAAATTCAGAAAGATATAGAAGTTTAAAGTTTATCAGGGAAATGTTTTTTGCCCCCCCCCCCCCCCCATTTTAGTATATGTATATATATATATATATATATATATATATCCCAAAATCTAATCAGATCGAGGTTCAGCCACGACACACCTTTAAAATAAATGTGAAATAGATCTGAACACTACTTTACACACACA
>JAPYZR010004895.1:0-18018 GCA_030522945.1 Trichopria nigra
TTGTGATGTAATTACTATGTAACTATTACGTCACAATCACTGTTATGTAACTGTGACAATTTTGAGGCGGACATTTTAATGTAACTGTTACATAACTGTGACATATAACTTCTGTGATGGTTGACTGGGATCGTACTCCATCAGTGAGTTAGGAGTGACTAATATTAAGAACTGTATATGTATACCGTCACGTTTGTTTAATATTCAGAGATTTGTTACATTTACGTAAACTTGCACAAAAATAATGAAGAGAAACAAATGATTATAAATTAAGATAAATAAAAATTATGACATCTATATTCATGATAATTATCTACCAAGCGATTAGGTGATGCAGCCGATTCATTATTTATCGATTTTCATCAAGGTTATCTTCGAAATAAATAAACGAACAAATTACGAAATAAGTTAAATTCATATTTTACAAGTGAAATGTCATCGGGTCAAATTGACACTTCCTTAGTTGTAGAAATAATGGTGGTTCGGGAAGGTGTATGAAACATGAAAAAAAGGAATAGAAATTGGACCCGTCGAAAACTAGCGTTATAAACAGCCTTTAAAATATCCCTTGAATGAACTTTGATCGGGATGAATTTGAACCAATAATGAAGACCCGATTAAAACACGACCTGGTTACATTTCTCGCGTTACATTTTGGTTGTGCATTGTGCGGACTAATGCTTTTAATTCAATCCACATTTCAATCCATCAATAAGTCGGGAAAACGGAAGGTCCTGTAGATTAAGAAAATGAGCTGATAGCAAACAATGCAGCGCAAATAAATGCTTGTGGAGTCAGTTGTTGACAGATAAATGGACTGATCAACAACTGACTTTACTATAGACAGAATGAGGAAAGCTTCCTCGAGGTGCTCTAGATGTAGAGAATGCGAAGAAAACATTGACTTGTGTAGGCTGGAAGCCCATATGAACCCTAAATGAGCATCGGAGATATCCTTATTGAAAGGACAGTTATATAGGTGTACTGGTTTCTAGGGGAACAATACCCAGAACCTGATACTTTATACCTTATCAATACTGATACTGATCTGGTAGAAATTATCATATTTAAATGTGGAAAGATTATATATTGCGAAAATAAAAATCTGCGCTAGTATCCATCATAATGGAGTATTTTGCCTGTTGCCTGAGTTTTCCTTTGGTCGTCTGTGTTTTTAAATTATCAGCATGTGGTGAAAATTCGACCAATGGCAATTTGCGTAATATCCCCGGACGCTCTCTCTAAATTTCTTGGAATCCAATTTCACTCCAGAAAGAATGAAAATTGAGCTACTCTTGAAAAGAGTTTTCTAGAAATGGCACACTGTCCATTCTTTGTGAAGTGAAATTCACTAGATTCCCCTGTTATTCTGGTTTGTCATATATAAATCAAAATGAGCACTCAATCTCCATTGCTGTTGTTGTTGTTGTCGTTGTTGTCGTTGTTGTCATTACTTTTCAAATGTTACTATTTTGCTCATGAAGCTCTACCATTGAGCAAGCTTCGGACGAAACATAATCTAGAATATCTTCATCAAATGATGCGAGAAATTTGTTTGCAATCCTAATTTGTGAATATTAAATATATCTTTCAATTGCATTTAAAGCGGCACCATTCCACTACTTCATATAGATATAGTAATATCTGGTAATATATAGGGTCGTATCAAGTGAGCGCTGAGTGTTTGAAGGTTACCGCTAAAGCCGTTGATTAAATAAGCTTCCTACATATTAATGTAAATTCGTTCGTATCAAAGATTCTCACGAATAAAATATATATAGAGTTGTAAATTTCAAATAAAAATATAAGTAAATATTTAGTGTAGTGCAGAGACGAAAATAAAATAATATCTTCATATTGACGGGTACATGCATCTGAATAAGAATTTGACAATAGTCTATATATACTCATTCCACATTACATTACCTTCCAAATTTATCGACTTTTTTATTATAATAAGTCAATCTTATTGTCAGGCAGATGATGGTATACTTTGACATCTGTCATATGTACTATACTTTCATATACATATAGAATATACGTTGCCTCATCTATATTTTTCACGAGCCTTGTATACTATATCTTTATATACAACTTCGTTGAAACCTTGGATGGTGTAAAACTGCTTCGCCTTAAGTGGCTCATAAATTGTACGTTAATATTATCACAGTGTAAACATTAAAAAGAGTGTATATTTAAGAAAATGCTATAATATTGCAATTAATCAAATTATTTACACCTTAATTTAGGCATAATTATATAATGAAATAGGTAAGATGTGAGACGACAAAAGAAATTGAAGCGATGTGCGGGATATATAAAATGACATATGCAAACCATTTAGAAACACCATCCTGAAAATCCTTAATAGTAGTTGCAGTAGTAGTAGTAATCTTTATTTTGGCTCGAAGGTGACCTCATGCCCAAAATAATATGCTTCTAATATTTTAATGTTGTTTGACTGCACCAAGGACTTTAAAAAGTTGGATGTAAGTATTCTTATCATTTCATTTTGAATATTTAAATGAAGAATATTTATCATAAATATTCAGGTTGATTACGTTGCTGTGAATTTCATTCGTTGGATATTCCTGATCTGATGTACATCTTGGCTGCCCGAGAAAAATGCACGATTGTAAAATACATCCAGAGATGGTTTGGATTCGAAGGTTTGGATAGACGTAGATTTTCTTCACGTCACAAAGTTTACATTTGCCATAAATATAATTCTATTATTATTTTCAACAAGTGCATCAATAGCTGAATTATACACAAATTGTACAATATTATGCAAGGAATTTATATACATAATCAGACAAAGCCATAGTACACCGTCCTTTAGAATAATCATGTTTGTTTGAGAACATTTAATGCAGAGTAGGATGTCTTCAAAACCTACAAACAAATTATAGTTTGTTATTTTCTGATTTAACATTTTACAGTCATTTTATAGCTTCGCATTGGTTGTTAAATCATTAAAAGTGTACTCACGCTAATCATCGAGTCAACGTTCAACGGAACAATAGACCCAATTGTTACCGTCACTGGTCGGGATGCACGAAGGTGGATAAAAATCAGGTCTTTCTTCATTGAATTGCTCAAATTTATCCAGTCCATTTCGTAAACGGCATTTTTTATTTCCGTGCTCTATTCAAACAAATATTAACAATTTTTTTCTTCATTCGTCCCAGTCTCTCCAACACGTACCAAAATTTCATATGCCTAAACGCGTTATAATGTCATAATTGTGGCACGTGTTGGTGAAACTTCATTTTTTTTTTAACTTTCATTGAATTATAAACTTAAATTATAAAAAATAGTATAAAGAAATTTCTTTCTTTCTTCATTTACAAATATGACACGTTACAATTTACATCATTCTTGCTTGCGTTATATCTGCAATACGATAGGGACTTAACCAACGACAGTTTTGTCTTGGTTATGGAAATGAAACTCAATATAGCTGCAATTATCCGACAGGGAGTCACCTTATAATAATCAGATAGCACAGCGTATGATTATATACGTAGAGAAGTGTCGCTAGATGTCAGTAAATTACAACCCTCTTTCGCCCAAGCGTACAAGTGAACAAACATTATCACTTCCCTACTCGGAAAACGTGCAATTACAGAAGTGGGGGAAAAATAACATTAACTACACGTTTTAGACACCTTTGAGCGATTGATTGAATGGACTGTTACTTTTTAGTTTGTTGATTTAGTCCGAGTCGATTTTTAGAAAAAGTACTAAAAACATGACGTTTTTATATGATGTCACAAAAATTGTGCACAACAATGAAATAATGAAATAATCAAAATATATGACGTATAAAGTATAAATGTACATACGTTTAACGAGAGTTCGTTTCCACACCAACATAGCAAAAGGATTTGCGAAAAGCAGACCACTCCTAACCCGAAGGCCACGACAATTTCGACCGTATTTTCCGAAAAAAACATGAGATAAGCGTTGATGCAAAGGTTCGGCGTTCCCACCAGAAACAGAGAGACGATCCATCCAAAGAAGCTTTCGTTGACCTCTTCTGAAAAACTGAACGGAAAGATTGACAAGAAATATCGATACGTAAACAAATAATCGCAGTCATATTTCCATATTACTCATAAATAAACATGTGGTCGATGACGAACTCTTTGACTATCTGGCGTTCCAGTTGCCTCGCCTCGCTAGAAGACAATGCTTCGAAGTTTTTCGAGGATAATTGCTTATAATGGATCAATCTGTGTTTCATCAGTTTCAGCTGCAGGCAAATTTGCAATAAAAACGCCGAGAGCAAAATGTCCGTGCTGATGATCAATCCGCATATGAAACAAGATGAGCTCAATTGATGGCAATACGTCAGCCAATAATTTAGGGGAATCTGAATGTCGTACGGAAATCGGCCTTCGCACGGCAGATTCATTCTACCCTCGATCTTAACGAACATCCCCAGGGTAGCTCTTATTGCTCCTACCGTGACGAATATCGTGCCGTACAGTGTATGTGCTTTCCTGCGTAATTCATAAAGAAACTTAGCTTAATGGGAATTTGACATGTACATTTTACGACCATGATCGGATGGCCAAAAACTGGGCGTACAATGTATATGTCCATTCAACGAACATGAAATGACGACGATAATATTGATTGATAAACGACGTATATTATTCTGTGCAATTATGAACGTATGAAGTAGACGTTATGAAATACGTAATTCAACATAATTTGATAAATCACCTGGAAAATCGGGAAAACCCGTTTATGATTTTCTCTTCGATGGAATCTCGTGGAATTTTCCATCGATCGCTGAAACCCTTATCGATGAGGGCGAGTATCCAGCCTTTGCGCACGGCGCTGACCAATTTGTAAACACTATTGACGAGAGTCGTCAGCATAAAAACGGGCCATGGTTCGAATATTTTAAACGTTATACATTCGATTACGTAAAAGAGCACCTCGACAACGAAGACCGATAGAGCGGTAAACACCAACAAAGAATAAAGGTAATACAATCGTTTTTTAAAAGGGCCGAAATAAGAGGGACACCATGCTCCGTTGAACGTCAACATAAAGAATGGTATCGGCAGGAGTCTATGCTCATGGCTCTTTTCAAACACCATTATCTCGAGAAAAGCGGCAATTATAAAGCGTTGAAACTGTTGCGCCCTTGTGTTCGCAATTTTGCTACAATATATTTCTTTGTCTTCGCATTCAACCGCGGCTTGATATAATTAATAAGTAGTCTATGCAAAGCTTTTAACGGTAAATTTAACGCCTGGCATTTTCCTTTGTTCTCTGGACGGTGTCATATTCTTAGGCGCATTGTCCGGAAGTGCAGGAGGCGTAAATGTGAATCTTTGATAAAGGCGACAATTACAAAACGCATGCCGCGGCTTCATTATTCAGGCACTAATTGTTACTATTGGCCATCTGTGCACCTCCCCCGGAAAACGGATGCGTCTGCGCATTGTGTACACGGCAGACGGATCTTGGCGAATTCATTTCCAGTTAAAAGTTTCCACGGGGTAGTTGCATATCGCAGTGGAATTTGCAACATTTCGAAAAATTGACGATCGGAGCGATCGTATATACGTGAAGTATAGACCAAAAAGATCAATGTTTCTACAAAATTTAATTTAACGTAAGTCGATTTTTCAAGATATCATTCTACTTTGGTCATTGTCGAGGAACTTTCCGAAGACGTAAAGATATTGATGTGAGGTTAAAAAAAGGTTAACATTTTTAAATTTATTTTGAAAGGGACCCTTTGTTGTCATTGCCATTTCTTAAATCTATCAGATTGTTTAATGTATTTTTTTATCGTAGAAACCGTTAAAATAAATGTGAATGTATATTGTGAAGGTAAAAAGGTTAAGTCTAGTTATAAGAAAATGGTTTTCTGCCGTGATTCCGGTTCATTATTTTAACTGTACATAATTTATCAACTGTGCAATCTAGAGTGTACCTAAGGTATGGAAATAAATATATCATATTCTATTAGCTATAGTTATTTGTGAATTTTCTAGACTCTATTCTAAAAGTAATAGAGCCTAGAAAAAATGTCCATAAACTGGTCTAATTTTTTACTACAAATATATGGAACGATTTATTACATATAAATGGAGCATTCTGGCTTCTACACCGAAGATGACTACTACCCCAAACAGCACATCTGACTCCGGATGCCGGCAGGAGTTCGTCAGGGCGTCCAAATATCCGCTTTTCTTATCCTCTCACTGTCCTCAGGACTTCGTTAGGTCAGTGGATATCTTAAGGATGTTGAGAGGATGAAAAATGCGGACATTTGGACGTCCTGAGGATCTCTTGAGGACATCTAGAGTCAGATGTGCTGTTTGGGACGTACGATTAGTTGAGGTAGGCATTTTATTTTGTATACTTTTTGATCGAGCTTACCTACCAAATAAATATATGAATAAATTTCGGAAAAAAGAGGTTGAAACGGGTATATCCAGATCCCTGGTAGAAATCTGTCCAGTTTTCTGTTACATTGCCCAGTTATCCTATACCTTTAACATGGACTGGACAGAAACTAGCCACAAACTGGACTCATTCACACGGTAAATACATCATCTTTATAAAAGAGATTCAAGGACATGATATTATTATTGTCATTGTCATTGATTATCATTACAAAACGAAGTACACCAAGTAACAGGAAGTAACGCGGAAAACTGTACTGTAGAAAAATATAGTGATAGATAGGAATCTACTACTAATCACTGCTACATCTGATGTCATCGATGCCGAGGACCTAATGCAAAGAGGAAGTGTACCATTTCGCGAAGGACTAAGCCTGCGATTACTAATTAACTATATATTATTAAAACGTGACTATTTCGCTCGTACAGCCCTATCATTGAGAAGATCTGGGACGAAACGCCATCTAAAATACATAGATCGATCTAATGATACGAGTATTTTGCTTGAAATCTTCGTTGTCGAAAATAAAGTATATTTTTAAATTGTACATAAAATGACGTCTAAGTAAAAAACCGTTGATTCGCTATGTATGACTACCTATTCTGAAATGTTAACAAAGATTTGTAGGAATTTTTTTAAAAGGTTTTACCCATTGATGAAGCCATGGAAAGGTGTGCCATGAATACGAATTAATCTGGACTGGTATTAGATCATGGATTAGTAGATATACTTAGGTTAATTAGAATGAATCTTCCGAATTAATGTACAGTGTCAGAGGGATTGCTAAAGAAATGGACATAAACTATAGTCTCATTTTCAACTAGGGGAAGATTGGTATTTTTTATGGATACATCTGATAAAAATTCATTCACGTCAGCGGTTTTTCAGTGTCCTAATTATAAATGACTAATCTTACTAATTACTAATAATTAGGTTACTAACCCTTAATTAATAATTATAATATTATAAAATAGGAACTTTGCGTATTGTGCGTTTCGGGCTTTTAACGAACAATTAACGAGCACGTCTGACGATTTCCTTCTCGTTACATCTTGTTTATTGCGACATATTAATTACAAAGTGTCAACTAGATAATGATCAAATAAAAGAATGGAAGATACATATATCATACTTTCCTAGGGATGACACCAGACAGCCATTAATATGAAGCCATCCCTCTAAATGCTTATCTAATCAATAAGTACAACGAGAGCCATTATTCACAGATTTCTAGATTATTTATCATATAGAAGACGCGTTCAACCGATAATGCTGTATCCGTCTTTATGTTTGCGTTTGTTTCAGAACATTTAATGCCGAATACGATGTCTTCATAATCTGTTAACGAAATTGATTAGTGTTATAAATTAATTAGTTATTTTAATAAGGGTCTTCATGGTGGCACTTACACCAATCATTGACTCGATGTTCAGCGGAACTATAGACCCAATTGTTAATCTGACTGGTTTACTTGCACGAAGTGCAATAAGAACGAAGTCTCTTTTCGTGGTATTGCTCAAGTTTGTCCAGTCCATTTCGTAAACAGCGGTTCGCATGTCCATACTCTGCGAGTAAAAAATTGTTAAGTAATTTTGACTTAAGTTATTACGAGTCATTATACTGGAGCTAAGTAATCTTAACTGCACACATTACTATATATATATATACTACTACTATACTACTATACTACTCTATATATATATATACACGTACATGCACCGAAATTTCGTTTCCGCACCAGCAAAGTAAAGTGATTTGAGAAAAACATATTAAGACGACGTCCACCGCCACTAAAGTGTCGATCATAGTTTCGGAAAATATCATCACGAGAGCATTCATGCAAAGATTTGGCGTCCCTATGAGAAATAAAACAATAATCCATCCAGAGAAGTATTTATTGATTTCTTCTGAAAATCTGTCCAGTAAAACGGGCATTAATAAGATTGGCAATCGATCGCTATTATGTGTTTGCAAATTACTTGTAAATGAACAGGTGGGTAGTGACGAAATCTTGGATCATCGCGCGCTCCTGTTGTTTCACCTCGTTGTCGGGCAATTTCCCGCCATTCTCCGTAGACAGTTGTTTGTATTCGATTAATCGGTGCTTCATCAATTTGATCTGCAAGCAAACTTGCAGCAATATTGCGGACAGCACGAGGTCCGAACTGACGATCAGAGCACTCAGAAAGAAAGTCGCGAGCGTTTGTTGAAGGTAAGTTAGCCAAAAATAAAGGGGAACCTCAACGTCATAAGGTAGATAAACTTCCGCTGGGAGCTTTATCTTGTCGTCGGCTTTCATGTAAATCGGTATCAAACCCATGAGCGATGATCCAGAGACAAATATTGTCCCGTACACGAGGTGCAATTTCCTGTACAATTTAACATTTATACGGTTACCTTATTGAATAGAATACCAGCAAACGCAATTCTGATAATTTTTGCAACAATTATGTAAATGTTAATCTGTGCTGATTTTGCAAATTTATCAATTACTTTTTTCCATAAATAATTCAATAAATTACCTTGTTGTTCGTGTAGAATCATTCATAAGCCGTTCCTCCACGAGATCTCGGGGTACTTTCCATCGGTCTTGGAAAGCCATTTCAAGAATGCTCATAATCCAATCTCTGCGATGGATGCTTAAGAACTTGTAGACACTGTGCGATAGAGTCGTCATTACGAAAGGTGTCCACGGTTCGAATCTTTTAGCCATTATGCATTCGATAAAATAGACGGTGGTCTCCACCAAAAGGGTCAGAAGAGTAATGAGCACGAAAGTAGAGTACAAAAAGTACAGAGCCTTTTTTAAAGGGCTGAAATAAACCGGACACCATGCCCCGGTAAACGTCAAAATGGTGAATGGTAACGGTAGGAGTCGATGCTCCAGGCTCTTTTCGAATACCATCCTGCGTCGACTACCAGGATTCAAAACTATTTATTAGGTATCTTCCGTAGGAAATTTTATGTTTTCTTCACCTTGACTAAGACTTTACTTGTAAATAACAATAATAATAATAGTAATGACTCGTGGAAACCTTTTGATAATGGGCGATTTACACTCTAATACATCACCGTGTCTGGAGAAAAATTTGGTTTCATTGTATTTGTAGAAATATATTTTTAAAGATTACTTATCATGCGTGGAAAGATGCTCTCTTGCAGGATATATAGGTCTGATGGTAGAAATAAGAAATAATTAAATGTTACTTGTCGATTGATCACCAAAACCCAAATCAAGATTGTAGAGGAATTGACTTTACGAAGTATACTGACTTATGTGAAGTATCTGCATGTATACCAACTGGCGTCAATAGTAGGATCATGGTTTTCAAATTCTAAACGCAATGTTGATACGTAAAGAGGACTCCTGTGGCGAGTAATACAGCAATAAATTAGAACGTCCAATCAAAATCAAAAGGACCAAAATAATATGGACACCATGCTGCACCAATCGAGATAGAAGTCAGTACCAGTGAGTAAGAACGTTCTGGGCTCTTTTCAAACACGATTCTACGCAAAGTGTCAATAATGAAGTGTTGAAACTATTTCAGCCTGAGCTGTAATTTTGCGCGAAAGTTTTTTTTTTCCGCATTTATCGACGGCTCGATGGATAATTGCATTTCCTAGAACACCAGTGAATTTGTAGCACTTGCCTTTTTTCCCCCTTTGTTCACCGGACGGTGCAATATTCTTAGATGCGTAATATCAGGAAATGCAAAAGACATTTATGTGACAATTATAAAACTCAGGTTGCGACATCATTATTCATTCAATATGCGAGGACTAATTGTCATTATCCGTCTTTTTTTCCCGGAGGAGGGTGCGTCTGCGCGTTGTTCCCAGTGCGCACGGGTCTTGGGATCATGGTGAATGCATTTCAAGCCTTAAGCTCCTGTGAAGCTGTCGTTGTAACGTCAGGAATACGTCGGTTATTTAAAAAAAATTGTACATTCATTCGAAAATACAGAAAAAGTACAGACATTAATCAAGCAACGAATATAAATTGAACGAATAGAAATGGATTGGGAGTAAATACAGTTTGAAAAAATCACGACAGGACATCATCGTGGAAAACCATTGAATATTTTTAGTGAGAGGTAAAACAAGAAATTTTTAAATCTTACTTTAATCTTTTAAATTGTTCAGAACCTGTGTACATCTTTGCAATTATTCAGCATCCATATAATAAGTATTTGCAGATATCGAAAATGCTCGATGATTTGTTATTGCTCTTTTTTTAATAATCAACCGAGGAAGCACAATTTTGACAATTATGTAACAATTACGTAACAACTATGTAACAGTTAAGATTTTATTATTTTATATTGTATTATATTTGTTTAGAAAATAATTTCTGAAGAGAGCTAACATATTAGCCGAAACGTCAAAAATTTGTAATATCTTGTCTACCGACCGTATCCCAATACTTATGGTATATATATTATTTAAAATGATACAATCGCAATTTCATTGTAATATGTAACAGTTACGTAATAAATAACATTTATGTAAATGTTAGGTAACTTTCAATGTTTGCAGGGAAAAGACGTCATGGATAATTTTAAAGGTATAACGTGGAAAAGGGAATAGCTTCTGGCAAGAATCTTGGCAATTATTTTTATCAACATCTAAAGTAATAAGAAGTAATTAAATTTTTTTGTTTTAAAACTATACAATGGGTGTAACTATAACGAGATTCTAACGGCACATCAAACGAAGAAATCCCAAGAAATAAACTCCTTATGATAATCTGATTCAGAAGTAGTAAAATCGTAGTTTGAAATCCTAAACTGAATAACCGCTCACAATCCAATCTAAACATGAAGATGGAATTCAAAGAGATGTTGAAGGTCAAAATGAATTTTAAATCGAACCTTCGAATATTTGTCATGTCATCAATGTTTTAATACTTGTAGAAACATTTCTTAGGAGGTTTTTTATATAAAGAACAATGACGGAGGACCTTTTTACATAACACTTAACGTAAATTCATAATATTAAAGAATTTTGGATACCAAAATTAGGAACGAGCTAGACAGTGAGTATGTAAAAACCGAATTGTGTATTTTGTTTTATGTACTTCCTTATTCTAAGAAGAAATTGTATAACTTTCATGTAGAGTGAAATTTCGCTGCAAAAAGTGTGCAAATTGAGTAACTAGTTTACTAGTAAAAATTGACAAATTTTAAAAGGCTGGCTGAATTATCTTTCGGGAGTGAAATTTTGCTAAAAGAAATTTATGGAGGAAGAATCCTTACTTGTATCTGCTTCTGCAGTAAGCACTGAAACAGCCAACCAACACAAACAGCCGAAATTAACGGTTGATGTGTGCTTAGTTTTTTCACTTTGAAGTATTGTCTATTGTTATAAAGGACATTCCACAATTCTGTATCCAATGTTCTTAATATGTATATATTAAGATACACCAGTACAGACTTATTTAGCACACGTTAGCCATGTCATTGATGTATACAACTAGTTTTCTTCGTAGTAATGGTTGTTTGCGTTTCTTCTATACTAGACTTTGTTAGCCGTATTCCTATAGGTGACGTTCAAGCATTTGCAACTCTGGAGGTTTGTCATCTATGATATCGTTGTTTTAAAAGTGTAATGATGACTTCTATATGATGTAATTAAATTGCTACCTTAACATATCGGCCAAAAATGTGATGCCATTAATCATTATTAAGAGAGATCTGCCAAGATGGTAATGATTTTAGTGACAACACAAATTCAGATGTAGGATGTAACTGAATCTCTTCAGTTTAAAACAAACTCAAAATAGTCAAGGCAATGCTTCGCTAAGATAAATTCATACGTTACGGGTTTTATAATTGGTATGCGTAATGTTACAAATTCTGTTGTTGTATTTGAATATTTCAATGGAATTTATCCAGTTTGGATCGATATCTGTGCATTGTTCTTACATCACTTTGGTAGTTTCGTTCAATTACATGATTTGAATATTTCTCTAAATTGCGTATATGTACGGATAGAAATCGTAAGGACAGTTTGGCTGGTAATCGAGATCAAAATCATGATTTTGCCAAGAGCATCGCCTTCCTGCCAAAAAATTGATAACCCGTAGCAGAACGAAAATGAAGGATCATCGTTGAAGGATGTGAAAAAATAGAAAATTTTATAATATTGATAATTAATTTACTTCATGTGTAAAATTATTCTGTAATTCATACAGTCTTTCATGTAAAGCCGAATTCAAGGCCATTTGAGATTTAAAATTATGCCGTGAAAAGCAACGGAGAAGATGATAAATGCCGTGAAAATGTCTGCTTTAGTACATATTCCAATCAAGTTATGAAGCTGTCACTCATATATACGTATTCCCTTGTACTTTTAGTTTGCGTCTTTCAATACCCTGAATGCAGAATACGATGTTTTTAAAATCTGCAACAAATAAAAATAGACGCATTATCATCTGCCATTTTCCAAAAACAAGTAAGAGATGAAAATGATTTCAAGTTTTTAAGTATTTTTTATTTCAAGATTGAGCTGAAACTAACGGAGATAAAGAAATTTATGTCCATGGTAAATATCGAGCCAGCAACGACTTTAATCGATTTTGATGCTCGGAGCATAATCATGATAAGGGTTTTTCTCGTGGATACGCTCAGCACCGTCCAATCCGTATCGTAAACCGCATCTCTAATGCCTAAACTCTAAAAGAAAAAAACTAAATAATTCAACAGTTAAATTAAAGTTACATTTATAGATGATGACAAATATGAAACTATTCATTAATAACGCGCCGAATGTACTTACACACAATGAAACTTTATTGCCGTACGAGCAGAACAGATACAACTGCGTGAAACCAGCGGCAAACGATAAAAGCATGGAGATGATATCCATGTTCAGTTGCACATCCATTTGCGATAACAAGTACACGGTCAGACAGATATTTGGGATGGACACTAATATTTGGATGAATAGTATTTCGATAAATTGCGAATTCACTCTCTCCCCAAGCCTGAAACGTTAGAGAACCGTATTTTAGCAGTTAATAAATGTGAGATAAATAACTATTGTACTACTGCATCTTGCACATTTTCAAATTCATTATTCCAGACGTATTTAGCATCATTTAACCACATTACCGAAGTTAATGTGTAAATTCATATCTGTCTCTCGTTATAGATCCACTGAAGGAAATCACCCAGATTGAGGCGAAAATAAAAATCGAGAGACGCCGAGGCGATGCCAGCGCCCTCCGACAATGTCAAATCAAACAGTATTATCGATTACTCAAATGCGGAATGTCATTTACACATTCCGACCTTGCTATTTCTACATACCTACCAGGATATGTCTTTCCTGAACCATGTAGTTTGTATATAAACAATTCGCAGAACGCGCGACGTGACTCGTGAGATACAGAGTACAGGTAGTACAGGTCGTACCGGTACAACAATCCTATATGTTATGTATCGACACGAACTCTTTCATTTCCATTTTAGACATTTATATTGTTTACATCCGATTAAATGCAGCAGATGACGTAATAAATAATTAAAATATTATGTATTTAACAAAAGAACACATTACAGAATGTAACAAAGAAGTAGGGAATCAAAGAATACATTAATGTCCCTCTAAGCTCGTCCTTCCACGTATATTACATCTTCGTCGCTTACATTACCGCTCGTTACTTTATACTTTGTACGTAGTAAATATACATATCATATACAGGCAGGGTGTCTAAAAAGTATGGAAACACGTGTATAAGTTTTTATTTTTTAATCTGGTTAAGGTCGTTTCCGTAGTAACCTTTGGCGCTGGATCTGATTTTGTTAATTGTGACCTTGATTTTGACCTTGCCGATGGAAAGGAAAGAGCGGAAACTTTTACATCAAATTTGTCTTGTGAAAAAATTATTTTTGCGACCTGGGAAAGGTCAAAAATGAAGGCGGGTGACACACTAAAAGTAAGATGAAAGTGCCTTTGACCTTGATATGACTTTCAAAAGGTCAGGTCGAAAAGCTGAAAAATCCCTTCGTTTCAGGAAAAGTACGGCAGATAGTTTTTCAGACATTTTGTACCTTTCCTAGGTCGCATAAACAATTTTTTCATAACACAAGTTTGATGTAAAATTTTCCGCTCTTTCGATTGCCGAGGTCAAAAAATGGTCTTCGCATTTAAAAATATGAAGGTGACCTTGAAGATCATCGGCAAGGTCAAAAGCAAGGTCAGAATTAGATCCAGCGCCAAAAGGCATGCACAATTTACAAAATCAAAATGCGAATTTCATATCCCGCGCAGTTCGCAGGATTTCAATTGTCGTATGTGCGGTAACGCATATTCAAGATCTGTTATGTGAATCTCCCACGTTCGACAGTTTGTGGACAAATCGCGTCTTAATGTGTCAGGGACGATAAGACAATTGCGCGCACTGCTTACTCGAGAAATGCACTGTAATGGCGGCGATCGGTCGGGGTCATGATTTCCGGAAACGCGCATCCGTTATATGCGATAGGGACAGTTTGGCGCAAATATTCGGGACGTGTCAAGTGTAGGATGATTCTCTCTAATCAAACGAGAATATGGTTTAAACAGTAATGCATTAGTACGAGAAGCTGTGCACTATTTGCTCCGGCCGAGATTTGATGTTTGAAGTGTAATTGAGGAGGACTCGTAGGGGTTCTATGAGGAACGATTCTTTTCCCGCTGTTTTAGATCATTTCTTTCTTCGTAGAGGAGTGGGGAGATGCAACAAGAGTGAAATATCTTAAAGGAGTGAAAAAAATCCATTCTTTTGAAAGAGTGGCTTGATTTTCACTCCGAGAAATTTCGAGAGAACCCAGGGGTATGTAGATGCTTAAGCATGTCCATGATAGACTAGAAGAGGCTTGTCTAATCACCCTCCCTTCATCCAATTTTTCCTATATCTTTTTTAACGTAGAAAGATAGACAACTATAGAACTACGGCAATTATTTTCGAAATAACGAACGAAATGGTACATTCATCTGCACTAATTGAATTGTGAAAAATTTCAGGAGGGTCGCTGTGGGTTTCGGTTTGATCTATATAAGGTGCATCCATTTCATCCACCTAAATTTTTTCCGTTTCATCGTATACCGAATTTCTCATGGTATTATAGAGTACATGGTACAAAAATACAACTATATATTTTTCTTACCTGAATATAGATTCATGGTCGTGAACGAGCTTCGCTATCATTTCCTTTTCAATTGCTGCCATCGATTTCGCAGTCGTGCATTTTTGGACACGTTTGCAAATTTCTGGAAAGACTTTCAGCCTGTGCCTGAAAATATCACATTGCAAGCACATTCGTAGCAAAAGCGCGAAAAAAATGGAATCGACTGTAAGGTGCATCAAAACAGGCGTTAATCCAGCAATTACTTGATGAATATACGTTAATACGTAGTAAAGTGGAACACTGGGATCGTACGGACACCACACGTCTAGCGGCAGGGCAAATGTGTTTTCCTCTTTGAAAAATGGAGTTATCGCCCTGGCACCGACGCCCGTAAAGATTCCAGCAGCGTAGATCAGGGTGATTTGCCTGCAATTGGATGAAATGCGTTTTGTTTACAAGTCAAACAATAAGTATTACCTTTGCTCTTGTGTAAATTTTTCTCGTAAGACAAAGGGATTCTGCGTCATATCGGCAAATGAAAAAATCTTGTAAGATTTAAAAAAAAAAAACTGTTATATGTAGTCTCCTGAAGCGCTAAATTGGGAATGAGATAAAATTAATACAACTAACCTAGTTTCGCGATCACATTTGACCCGCAATAGATTTTCTTCGCGATTTTGGGTGCAGTACCACTGTTTGTTAGTGAAAACATTCAAAAAAGATAAGATTACTTGGCGCTCTCTTAGAATTTTTATAGCCTTTAACAATCCTGTAAAGACGATGCTAAAGGCGAAGACATTATCCATGTTAAAATCATCGGTATTCAACGTGATTATTATATTAACTGTGCCTTCTACCAAAAAACTAATCATACAGACCAGATAAAAAATCGTAAGTAAACGGTAAAGAGCCCTTTTTCTGGGTGTCATACTTGTAGGAAACCAAAACCCCACGAACGTTAGAATGGAAAATGGAATTGGTAGAAGACGATATTCGATACCTTGGGGGGTTCTCATCGCTTCCTCGAATTCAAGTTCTTTTTTACGGTTCGTCTTTACTATCGCTGATATCAAAAAGCAGCCAATTTAGCGAAAGAGAAGTCCGTAGTGCTGGTGCGCAAACTTTCTCCAATGACGGATACTATGTAAATAACAGTAACGCTTCGAGGCGACGTGCATTTCGAACACTCTTTCTCCAGGTAATTTAGCGAAAATGTATTTCTGAAAAAGGCGCATATTCATAATTCATTGCTAACACTTTGAGTGCCCAGAAGGCATCTTGCCGCGTAATTTTCCCAACAAACTTTACTAGTACTTTGTTGCAAATTGCACGGGTCAAGAACCGCCACGGCGTCACGTTGCTTTGTTTCGTCGTATATTTCTGGATGGCAATTCATTGCTTTCTCACGCGACGTGTTAATAAATCAGACAGTGTTATATGCCATCGTCACACTCCAGGGAAAATGACGCTGCGGCTGCGCGCCATGTACCAACAATGTACATTGGCCAGGCCGCAGGTCGCACTTTGGCAGAACGTCTCGATGAAATCGCATTAAGGGATGAATTTTGTCTTCTATAATGTTTCGACAATGTTTTTTTAAGATATTTATAATTGATACTGTAAAGGTATGAAATTATACAGAGATTTTATCTGATTTGTACGTCTCGAAAAGATCCAGCAAATTTCAGGTAACTAATAATAATAAAATAGTGTGTTTTAGATGTTAGTGATAAATGTTAATGATGAATATCTTAGATATTAAATGATCATTACTTTTGTCGAGAATGTACGAAATGAAAAAAATGGACGAAAGGAAAAATCATTTTTAGAAGATAGAATACCTTCTGCAAATATTGTTCCCTAGTCGTTGAATCTATTTTCTTATTCAATTCTCACATCTATTTTGTACCATTGCTTATTTTTAGTTGCTTTTCATTTTGGATGTACCTCGTGTCGATCTATTTTTCTAATTGTCCACTAAGAATGTTTCTCTCTTTGATATAATTCGTAAGTTTGATCAATCAAGGATGATGATGATCATGGATGATTTCATACAATAATTTTGTGCTTTTCTAAATTTCAATCAATTTTTTAAATTGAATTGTAGATCCATCTTTCCACTGAATTCCGAATTCATGTTTAGTTTTTAAATGTTTGCACTACAAATGTTGATCTTTAATTGTTGTTTTATTTTCATACACGTCTTATTTACCAAGTTTTTGCCATAAAATACTTTAATTTTAAGCCTTTGATTTTTCATTACAATTCTAAGGGTTTTAACTTTTTTAAGGGTTTTTGTTGTGTTTTTCTTTAAGTAATAAATTATATATATGTATAGAATTTTTAAATAATTTTTTCAAAACATTTCCCAGCAAACATTCACAGAAGTTATGTCACAATTATGTAACAGTTGCATTAAAATGTCGCCTCAAAATTGGCACAGTTACATAACAGTGATTGTGAC